>SNQN01000372.1:69539-128296 GCA_008642245.1 Bassia scoparia | reverse complement strand
AAGCTAGTGTAGTTTAGATTTAGACACTTTTTGTTACCTTCCCAGAGGATCAACCCCTTACTTACTACTATACTTAGGTATAGTTAGTAGTATCAGATTATAAATTGTATTTTGAGAGCACRCGGTTAGGTTTTAGCTCAACGACCCTAGTCGGGGCCCTTCACCCCTGAAGCCATTTCTGATCGCCAAATGTTGTAGCAAATAAAAAGTGTTCTGGCTACAATATTTCCCTAGTTTTTGGGTTGAGAGAGTGGTGGAGGCTTCCCTTCAATGCTACCTCGGGAGAGCTGACCTTATATTGGACAAACGTACAACCTTGAACTCTTGCCTTCCTCCTGGCCAAGTCAAGGTGAGACCTAGCTCTGGTCAACGCTGAAAAATGACTTGCTCCTAGCACCTCCAAAGTTCCTTGGCACCTACACAAAGGAAAATAATCCTATAGAGATTATCTCCCCTCCGATGCTTAAGTAAGTACGGATTTAAGGGAATAGAAGTGCTAGGCTAGTGAGAGAAAGTAGTGAGAGATCTCTCAAGATGGTTGGAAGTTGAATGCAATTAATGATTCTAAAAAAATGTGCCATAAATGAGGTTTTTCGGGGTATTTATAGGCAATCCCTCGAAAACCTTGGCAACCTTTGGATGTGTGACACTTGTCACCCATCCACACCTCCTGTCGTTCCTTACTACTTTTTTGGTGTAAGAACGTCAGTTCTCTGTTCCGTTTCGTCCCAGATTAATTCTATCAGTAGTGTTTGCCACGTAGATCGCTTTGACCCAATATTTGAAGGACACGTGGACAAGGATTTTCCATGTCACATCGTAAGCAGCCTGTGAGATTTTAATTCGAAAAATCTAGATTTGAACAATTAAAATACAAACGAAAACATTAAATTAAAAGCAAACCCWAAAATCCAAATTCATTCAAGTCTCTAATAAATAAGTTGAGCTCCCACATCACCAGAATCAATTCACCCTCACAAAGAACAATTCACAGATTATACCAGCCACAGTAAACCAAAAAAGCACCTGATGTAAAATGCAATACCGATTGGGGCCCATGGGTCGCAAATACCGGGGAATCAATCCAAGAAGTAAACTAACGACATCAAACTAAGCTCAACCAAACTCATCCAATATTGGAGCTGACGCCAATTAACACTACCCGTATACGAGCGTTCGTAGTGCAACAAAAGAAACCAAAGAGAAATGAAACAGAGCACAACCCATAGCCCCGATGGCTTGCAATTTTACAATACCACCGGAGCTGAAAAAATCCAAGAATACGATGACGACTAAGAGAAAACAAAGAAGAAGAAACATAATGAAGGTCGTTAATCAGAGAGGTAGGTGGAATAAAGACAGGTTATTGCATTGAATACGGTGGTGGGGTGGACACGCGTTAAGAAGAGAGAAAAAAGGAAAAAYAYAATGGATGAGTAATGGAACTTTGTAATTACCATGATAAAAAAGGGCAACATAGTAAATATCATTTTAAGAGTTGTGAAACTGGCACATTATAGAGGAGAAGGGGATATCATAATCCCTGATGACCAAATACCAATCTTCATGAAACTACGCATATAGCAAATTGCAATTCGTGAAATCACTCTTTCTTTGTTCTTTTATTTGACAAATTTTTTTATGATACAAATTAATTTACATTTAATTAAATTAAAAATAAAGAAACATAATATAAATTGAATTTCCAATTGAAATTCAAGAAAGTAAATAAAAGTTAAATTTATAATTAAAATCGAACAAAGTAAAGAATGAAATTAAAGGAAAATAAAAATTACAATTTTATACAAGAAAAATATGAGTATAAATTAATTTTTTCTTGTTTGACAAATGAATATTAGGCAACTACAAAACAAAAGCAAATTTTGACATATTTAAGGTGATTTGATAAATATTTTGCTACAAAAATAAAGGTAAAAGAAAATAAAATGTATGGCTCACATTTATCTGTAGTGGTGGGCATTTTTTGGATAATCGTCATAAAGTCATCCATATGTAGATTATTAATATTTAATTTGTGTTTTTTTCTTTTGTATAACTAAAAATTCCCGGCTTGCAAAAAGGAGTGTGAAAGCTTGTTAGATGTAAATAAAAGATAGCAAAGGAAGTATATCTTTAAACTAAACTGAATTGAGTTTAACTGAAATGAATTGGCCAGAGGTTTGAAATAAAATAGAATAAGTTAAAGTAATTGAATTAAACTAAAGTTAACTATACTTTAGGCATGTTCATCCATGAGACTCACACACACAATTCAGACTAGGGGTGATTATCGGTCGAATCGAGACCGAGCTTTGCTATGTTCGTCTCATTTATTAAAAGTTTTTTCAAGCTTGAAAATTGTCGAGCCAAGCTTTGACCAAACGTTGACCGAGACTTTAACGAACAAGTTATGCTAATTATTATTCTTGGTTCTATCGTCTTCTTTGATTTTCTTCTTAAATRTTTCTTCATTTTGATCTTTTTTTATGTAAAGAATTTGTTAACCTTCTCATATATAATAAGCAAGATATGTATTYTGTATTTATGCATAATATATTATTTTTTAAATATAAAATAATTAACGAGCKTGRTCACGAGCTTTCGAGTCAAACCCACTCTAGTTCAGCTTGGTTCATTTAGCTTTCGAGTTGAACCCAAACTCGAGTCGAACTCCAACGAGCCTAGCTTTGATCGAGTCGAGCTTGAACTGTTCGCGAACAGGTCAGACTCATTCTCACCCTTAATTCAGACTCTGCCACATCAGTTTTTATTCATTCAGTCCCATACAAAATTTTATACTTTATACCTAAGACTCCAATTTAAATTCGCTTAAAATGTCTCTAAATATTTTTTTTAATCCATAAAATTGCAAAAATATCTTAAACAATTTTATAATACATTTATTAATTTAAGGTGTGGGACTCATTTGAGTCTCAATCTGAGTTTGATTTTTTAAGACTTACTTTGAGAGTCCTACACAACTCTTGCACTACATTATTGTTTGGCTAATACTTCCTTCGTTCTATTTTAGTTGTTCCACTTTCTATTTTGAGATGTTTTCAATTAATTGTTCCAAACTAATACGGAGTATAAAAATAACTTATTTTACTTTTTAATTACTATATTTACTCTAATATTAATAAATGGGATTTTTCCTCATATACCCCTGACTTTAAGCCTAATAATCCATATACCCCCGTGTTTTTAGAAACGCCTCATATACCCCTCACATTAGCGAAAATAACTCAAATACCCTTAATGAGACCAAAAACCGTTAAATAGTTAACACCGTTAGTCTTTTATCCATTTGACTGCTAATTCATCTCATTTGACTCTAATTATAGACTTTAATATTTCTCTCTCCTCCATTTGACCCCKAAAACCCAGAAATTGAAATCCCATCTCATTTGACTGCTAAGTCACAACATGCATCAAACAGCACCGATTTGCTTTTATCACCCTTGGCGACCATGGGCTCAACAACGGCTTTTACACCAAGCGCTTGCTTACAGAACTTATTGAAAAATTCATATTCATATTCTTTAGATTCAATAGAATAGCAGGCTTGACAACAGCAGCACTTGTTCGAGCAGAAATCTTTAAGCCAGTCAACAGTTATAAAGTCGTTCATGAACTTCTTTGCCTCACTGACAGTATCATGAAGTCGAGTTTCTGACATGCCCACCACTGAGGATAGTAGTGATTGCTGAAAAATTACAAGATACAACATGTAATKTGATATTTCTTTACTGAAATTGCGCCATTTTTTTGTTGAATCAGAGAATTTGTGATTGTCACTTTCTTTCGTATTCCAGTAGCAGATATCAGTAGCAAGGTGCCAAATGATCAGGCTTTCGTCGTAATCAAGATCTAAGGTCCACGGCCTCAAGCACTCGGAAACAAGATAATAGTCGTCTTCCAAAACCAGATTGCCTCTAGCCAGAAAGACCTCCCTGGCCACCCCTTTGTCGRCGGATTTCAATTTATGGGTTTTTGGGGTCAAATGGAGGAGAGAGAAATATTAAGGTCTATAATTAGAGTCAAATGAGATGAATTAGCAGTCAAATGGATAAAAGACTAACGGTGTTAARTATTTAACGGTTTTTGGTCTCATTAAGGGTATTTGAGTTATTTTCGCTAATGTGAGGGGTATATGAGGCGTTTCTAAAAACACGGGGGTATATGGATTATTAGGCTTAAAGACAGGGGTATATGAGGAAAAATCCCTTAATAAATTAGTCCTTTCTATAATCAACGTTTATTACTTTACCTAATCTATTCACCCAAAATTACTTTTTCCCAATAATTTTCATTCACACATTTACTCTTTTATCCAACTTACTCATCTATTTTATCTAATTYAATTAACTCTTAAACACTATGCCAAATTGATGTGAAACATCTAATAAAYAATGAAGGGAGTATGAAATAACATAAAATTAAGTCCAAGAAAATATGGCCGACACTTTGGAGTAATTTTTGGGAAAAATAACCTACAATTACCAACTTTTTTTCAACTTTTCAAAACAACTACTCCGTACTTAGATTTTTTTTTATTTAAAACAMCTACRTTTATTTTATTTTTTTTGCGAATCACTATCCATTTTTGAATTTTGACCACTTAATATCGTATTAACCACCACAAATCACCCCAACGCGGCATCCCAATTGCAAAACCATCCCACTTTGTGGTTTCCGACCTCTAAAACCACCCAACACCCACCGAAAAAACTTTACCACCCAAATCTCGTCAGACTTAYTTTTTAGGTTTTTTTCAGCTATCTATCCATTGTTTGGACATAGTTCCTTCATACTAGTTGTAGATCTCGAAAAAAATACATGAAATAGGCTCAAAAATCACGTGATTGGAGTTATTTTCAAGTAGTTAGGTCTTTCGTAAGTTTGAAAAACTAAAATTGCATAGTAATTCGTAAACAAAAGATAAAAAATGAATAGTTATTTTAATTAAAAAACAATACAAATAGTTGTTTTTAAAAGTGATAAAAAAYTGGGTAATTGTTAATAATTTTTCCTAATTTTGTAAAGACTCTATCCCGAGAAATACAGTCCTAGCACGGAGTACTGTACAGCTCTACTGATGTGACTTGAAATTGATATAGCCCATTAYCCCCAGCCCCAACTTCAAATTTCAACCTTGATAAACTCTCCCACCCCACCCTTACCCCCACCTCCACCTTTCATTCAAATGACCATTTTTGCCTGATTTCTCACGCGTCCCCTCTCTCTCTCTCTCTCTTACCCTCTTTACCCAGCTTTTGCAGTTGAAAATACACACACATTTCCTATTTTTTATTTATCCCTTCCTTTTTATTCCCATTTTCACTCCTTTCATCATCCCACATTCCCACTCAGTCTACCAGTCTTCACTCACTACTCTGTTTTCCCCTGTTTTTTCTTGTCAAAATCACCCTAACCTCTTCTTCCCCGTTATTATCCTAAACAAACACCCATTTCAAAAATATAATTCAAATCAACACAAAAAACAAGTGAGACACTCCCAAGAGTCCCAACCAAAAAATGGAAGCTTCTTCACCATTATCATCACAAGTTCAAATACCTATTTCGTCACCAACAACAAACCCCCAGAAACTCCCAACCAAACGAAACTTAATCACTTCACTAATGGAAGCCACCACTCTCCGRTCCCCCTCGTTCAAAGAAGACACCTACTTCCTCTCAAACCTCAAACCCTCCGAAAAAAAATCACTCAACGACCTGAAATCAAAGCTCGCCTCATCCTACACCCCAGCTCAAACCCCAACAATCTGGGGCATCCCACTCATCTCAGAAGACGAAAAAACCGACGTCATCCTCCTGAAATTCCTCCGAGCGAGGGACTTCAAAGTCCCCGAATCAGTGGCCATGATCGAGAAGTCCCTCGGCTGGAGAAAGGAGTTCAGCACAGAAACCATAGTCGAGGAAGAACTGGGGTTCAAGGAACTAGAAGGGCTGGTCGCATACATGCACGGATTCGACAGGGAGGGTCACCCGGTTTGTTACAATGCTTACGGCGTGTTTAAGGATAAGGAGATGTACGAGAGAATATTCGGCGATGATGAGAAGCTGAAGAAGTTTCTGAGGTGGAGAGTTCAAGTCCTTGAAAGAGGGATTAAGCTCCTGCATTTTAAGCCTGGTGGTGTTAATTCTATTATCCAGGTTACTGATCTTAAGGATATGCCCAAGAGAGAGCTCAGGGTTGCTTCTAATCAGATTTTGTCGCTTTTTCAAGATAATTACCCTGAGATGGTCGCTCGCAAGGTTGTCGCTTTCTTTGTGTGCTTACATTTTTGTAGATATCATCGCAATTCTTCATTGATTTGATTTTCGCCTGTGCTTTTCAGATCTTCATTAATGTGCCGTGGTARTTTAGCTTGCTTTACTCCATGTTCAGCCCGTTTCTGACTCAGAGAACTAAGAGCAAGTTTGTCATTGCTAAAGAAGGCAATGTTGCTGAAACTCTTTACAAGTGAGTATTAACTGATTTTATTTTTTTGATTAAATTATTGCATGTGTATTCAGTTTTGCCATTGTTGTTGTACTTTTTGTTGGTAATCTGGATTTGTCAAGGGAATAGCTGTGATGTGTTTTTGAACAAAGAAAGTAATTTTAAAAGTGGGGTTGTGTTTTGTTGGAGTGAGATAGACTAGTGGAGTCGGATAGGGGCTTGTGGCAAAAGGACATCATTAGTCTGCATTTTCGGCCACTTTTTTGTTTGGTTTTGTCTAAAACTTCTTCTTTTTATTTCTATTATTTGTCCTTTTTTGTTTTCATTCTTAATTAATTTTGCAGCAGGAAAATCTCAATTCCTGTGATTATGTTTCCTTGTGTTGTCCTTTTTTTCTCCTCTTCTTTTCTACCCTTTACTGTGATTTTTGTTGTTAGAATATCCAATTTTTAAAGGTACAAATTATTTTAATATTGGAAATTTGAAAATTGTTGTGAAATTTGTTAACCGTGAATATTTTATTTACTTAGCAGTTTGACATACTTTGATATATGGGATCATTTTAATAACACTTAGTTGAATGAATGAAGGTTCATCAGGCCAGAGGATGTGCCGGTTCAGTATGGCGGGCTGAGTCGGCCGGGCGATCTTCAGAACGGCCCTGCGAAACCAGCGTCGGAATTCACTGTGAAAGGGGGTGAGAAGGTTAATATTCAGATTGAGGGCATCGAGGTTAGTTTTTTACCCATTCTGTTATTATTTATGAATTCAGCTGGTAGCAAAATTTTAGGAACTATACATGATTACACATGTTTTGGTGTCCAAATGCATTTGTTGCTAATGTAATCTTTGGGACTATGCTACTTGTTTTTCATGCCCCCATCTGGCGAATTGCATTTAGTTCAAGACTATAATGGTGAGCACAGGTTAGGGTAAATTTTTTAATTGTTGGAAGTTGGATACTCTTTTTTTTTCAAGTTTATGTAGGAAAATTGTCAAAGGTGGGGTTACCTATGTTGGATTTTGAATTGCATAATTATAGAACGAGCATTGAGAGTAATGTGTATTCAGGCTCAAGGTGGGGATAATTCTTGGAAGGTAGTTCCCGAAACTTAAGGTCAGGGCTAGGCCAGGGCCTGCCTGTTGTTCGAAACTTTAGGTCGGGGGCTAGCTGGGGCTAGGGGTGTTCACGAGCCGAGCTTTGGCTATTTTGAGCTAGGCTCGTGACGAATATTCTTGAACTTGAGCCGAACCTCGAGCTTTTTCGAGCCTTAAAAGTCAAGTTCAAAATACATTAAAACTATATTGGATTTCGAAAATTATAGTAATATAATGACTTCTAAGAACATATTATTAGCTATGAATTTTCTATTTTTTTTGTTAAACTTAACAATAATATACTATTAAGTTTATAATTATTAAGCTAAATAAAAAGATAAAATAATATTTCGAGCTTGTTCGCGAGCTTTCGAGCCGAGCATAGATGAGGCTCGACTCGAGCTAATTTTGAGCCGAGCTCGAGCAGGCTCGGTTCATTAACACCCCTAGCTGGGGCTATATGAACTATGAAGAGCTGTTAAACCGAACCTAACTCAATCAACCAATCAATCTATAAAAACATTACTCCAGCAAGTAGGATCAGTTACATGAACTAAAAATGACTATTCTATGGACCTGAAACGACTAATGATCGAATTAAAATGTTTACACACTCCATTTGTATTTCTTGTTGTACATCATACGTGGGCTATTAGGCTGGGCTTCTTACACGTAATTAAAAAGACATGTTAATCAAGTTATAGATTAAAAGGTTAAAAAGGATTAAAGTGCCAATTGCTACCAAAAGGAAAAAAGTGTTCAAACATATTCTGTGGCATTCCCATATATTCTGTTGCATTTCAATGTTAGCATAATATCGTAGTTGATTGAAAAAGCATTCACCGTTGATTTGGCAATGTAATAGGCGGGTGCAACAATAACATGGGACTTGGTTGTTGGAGGTTGGGACTTGGAGTACAGTGCAGAGTTCATCCCAAATGCCCAAGACGGCTACACTCTAGCTGTGGAGAAGCCAAGAAAACTCAGCACCTCAGATGATGCCGTCCACAACTCGTTCACAGCAAGAGAGGCTGGGAAACTCGTGCTGTCTGTGGATAATACTGCATCGCGGAAGAGGAAGGTGGCTGCATATCGTTACGTTGTCCGCAAGTCTACACTGGTTTGATTCCCTATTGTAAAATGACCACAGCATCCTAGGATTAGTAGGTTTTGATGGAGTTGTTATGTTTGTTTGAGGTTATTAACTAATAGCTGTTGTGCTTATATATTTAACTAATGTTGTTTTTGTATGCCAGCATATGTTTGCCTATTGCCAATGAATGAAATCTATATCCTGTGAAGTGGAAGGAATAGTAACTTGGTGCAATTGACCAATTCTATACTTAGAAATCTCGGATTATTAGGAGTATTCATCAATCTTGGTGTTCAGTCTTTGCTTGTTTCTTTTCTTTTTTCCTTGTCCATAAGTTTTAGTCATAATTTCGTACGCTTTATTTTCCATGATATTCAAATGCCCCTAACATATTCATCATTGCCATTGTTAATTTATCGGTAATAATTTCAGATTTTACAAGTAAATTGCAATTTCATTTTGTAATAATAAAAAAACAAAAATAAAACACAATATTTGTCATTTTAGTCTGTATTAGTAAAAATGCAATAATTTACGTTTTTTTTTATTTGGCAATTTATTTCAAGTGAAAGTGTGAAACCACCTAAATGCCCATGTTAGCTTTTGATTAAAATTCGCTCCAAAAATTATGCACATGTGTTGTTTTAATCATTTGCTGGATATTTTTTTCTCTCTTCCTTTTCACTTAAGGTTTTGTTTGGTTGATATAAAAAGGAAATTTTATCCACAATTCCAACGAAAAAGTCGACCTTTGCGAATAGCTGTCATCATTAAAAAAAATTGTTCACAACAATCGCAAATTCCCGTTTCTTTGTTGACTACTGTCAAAACGTGTTTGACCACCACCAAAGGGTGTTTCCGGCGTTGACCGACCAAATGGCGTTGTCAAGGGGTGTTTTCGACATTGATGGAGGTGTGGTTGAGGAAGGATGAGGGTGAAAATAGGGTGATAATAGGGTGTGGTTGACCTTTAGTGGCCGGTCAACGTCGGAAACACCGTTTGGCAGTGATCAACACCTTTGACGGTGATCAAACACCCTTTGACGGTGGTCAAACAAGCTTTGACAGTGGTCAACAAAGAAAAGAGGATTCGTGGTTGTTGTGGATAAATTTTTTTAATYATGACAGTTATTCGCAAAGATTGCCTATTTAGTGGGAGTTGTTGACAAATTTGTCATATAAAAATGTACTTCTAATTACCAAAAAAAATATATATACTTTTTCCGTCTCGAATTATTCATTACTTTTTTTTTATATAAGAATGTTTTAATTTATTTGATACATTTTTATTGGGACAAAATATTATCTCTATATCACTTCTCTCATATAGACTTTCTTATTTTTTTCTTTTTATCTTTTTTTTTRCCCACAAAATTCGCTTAAAAGTATAACAAGTAGGAAATAGTATTTTCAAGGAAAGTAAAAGAAAAATAACTTACGAGATCCACTTGGTAAGTCACATTTTACATGGTTATTGTGGGAGTTGTCGTATTATTACACTAATAAGGAGTACTTGTCTACTCAGTAACTTTGTGTTAGCAAATTAACTAACTAAAATTAATAAGAATTGAGTCCAAATTCTATGGAAAATTTGAAAAAATTTCAATTCAAACTACTCCGCTTAAGATTGGATTGAAATGCAGATTGCGGACACCCCATTAGACAAAATTAGAAATAAAACAAAAAATAAAGCAAACAACGATGCATAGAAAGTGCAAAAAGGTAGTGCAGTAAATTTCCATGCATATTTTGCRTGCAAGTCAAAAACAAAAAAAGGTAAGTGGTGAAATGACATCCGGTAAAAAGGGGTTGTTACCACAAACATGAAAATGAAGAGCAGAGAAGAGATTGACTAGTCTGTATAAGGTGATGTTACCAGAATGTATGCTTTTTAAATAAATGGAGTACTTCGTATTTGGTTTATTTCTTCAATTGTTTAGACTTTAGAGTTTAGAATGGGAATTCCAATGCCCTGCGCAAAGCGGAAACTGGAAACTGGAAASTGGGTCACGAGCTCAATTCGGATAAATTCAACATTGGGGATGAGGTAGCGTGTGCCAACACCCGAATGCATAAGCCTCCTCATTAGGTCACAGTCTCACAGACTTGAGCTTCTTTTATTTAATCTTTTTTTCATTTTTTCTCCACTACGTTGTATGTTTTGAATTCTTCTATTTTCATTTGTTTTTAATTTTTTCTACTGTTTTCACCATATATACAACTAAAATAAAATTGAGATATTTTACTAAAACAAATACCAAGTATATTAATATTTTTTTAAGTTTTTTTTTTTGTCATTAACTACTCACATTTTGGACTTTTTTTTTAAAAAAACTACCATATTTCATTTTATTAAAAAAACTACCCACTTTCCCAAAAAGCATTAAAAATCCCTGCCCATTCTTGTTTTCAGTCAATTAAAATACCACCTCCAATGTGTGGGGCCTACCTATTATGCATTTTCCATACAATTTCCGACGTTGGGTCCCATATGTGCTCAATAACTCTCTTTTCTTTCTCTCTCCTCCGTAACTCTCTCTCCTTTCTCTCTCCTCTCACCTCCATTATCGCCACCCCTCTTCTCCTCTTCATCGTATCACCACCAGTGCATCACTGTAGCATCCTCTTCTCCCTCTGCACTCACCACAATGCACCCCTACTATGCCACCACCCACACACACTCGACCACCACCGCCCATAGCCTGCATCGTCACCCACTTCCAAAATCACCAAACCACAACCTCCTTACCCTTCAACCTGCACAACAACCACCGTCAACCATCATCTCTCAAATCCACCATTAAATTTGAAACAAAATCAGTTCTCAAGTCTTTTGCATCCTTTCCTCCTAGAACTACCACATCTTCATCAATTCATCAATTTTGATTTTTAATTTGAAAATTTTGAGATCTGAATTTAAGGCTTTGTTTGTGTAAAAGAATTCTTATGTAATTTAAGCATCAACATCTGAGGAAGAAGGAAGGAAGAATGTCAGTTGCTTATGCAGTGAGGAGCCATTGCAGGAAGCTCGTCAAATTGGCTTCTGTTTTTCGTCGTGACGACGATGAGGATAAAGCTGCTACGGAATAGGAGAGAYACGGTAGTTCGGCTAATGAGGCGTGATGTTGCTATGCTTCTTCAATCTGGTCAACAAGCTACTGTTATTTCTCTCAATCTGCTTTCTTTTTTTGGTTTGTGATTTTCAATTCTTTGGGTTTAATTTGTTGGGTTTGTTATCTGTTAAGGTTTTTTTGGTGTGGAATTGAGCTTTGTAATTAATTGAAGGATTAGGGGTTTAATTGAGGGTTTTGACAAAATCATGGAACCTAATACAGATTTTGAAAAGAAGAAGAAGAAGAAGAAGAAGAAGAAGAAGAAGAAAAGAAGAAGAAGAAGAAGAAGAAGAAGAAGAAGAAGAAGAAGAGAAGAAGAAGAAAGAAGAAGAAAAAATGATAGTGAAAGGAGGAAAATCGGTTAAAAAGAAGAAAAAAGGACTAAATATGGGACCCACAACCGGAAAAGAGAAGAAAACCAGATAGAGGTAGGGCCCACTGACCGGAAGTGGTATCCCAGTTGCCTGAATCCATGAGTGGGTAGGTTTTTACAATGGTTTTTGGAAACGTGGGTAGGTTTTTTTTAATAAAATGAAATGTGGGTAGTTTTTTCTATAAAAGTCCCAAATGCGGGTAGTTATTGGCAAAAAATCCTATTTTTTAATACAAAGAAGGAGCTTTTATTTATATATAATTGTGCACAAGGCAACTATATCTATTGAAAACATATAAAGATGTTCCAGAAATTATAAAACTCGRTCTTTACATGGAAGGATAACTCAACATTTTCTGAAGAGAAACCTTCAAGGTAGTTGCTGATACAAAAGATAATCCCGGCCTACTAGAAACTGCGCTAAAAGATTTATCATTAAGTATAGTGCAACAAAGCAAACGATACTAATCATAATGAGGGTTTGTTGAAGGACCAACAACATGACTTGGCCTATCAACAAAGGTAGTAAAACTTGTCGCAACATTGGTGATGTGATTGTTTGAATCAGAGAGCCTTCCACGAGCAATGTTTGATGTTCCAACATTAGCCATATCCTTACAATAATCGGGTGTGGCGAAGTTTGGAACCTTAAAATATACTTGTCTTTCATGAACCATTTGATGAGCATAACCAGCAAAAACATGAGCAACATCATTTGCCTCCCTTTTGATGTAACTCAAGGTAGTAGTCCATGGCCGAGTTAAAAGGGCAACCACTTCCTCGATGACAACGGCCAAAGCATGTGTTGGGAAATCCTTGGATTTTCCAAAATGTTGATGATGTTTTTTTTTGCTTCTATGTCAATCTCCAGGTGGTTGATTTGAATATCCCTTGCCATTTCCAATCCTTCCTTCAAAGCATAAAGTTCACTTGCCAATGGAGAAATGCACTTAAGTTTTCCTAAAAAAAACTCATTCGCCATTTTCCGTACTCATCTCTAATTACTTCACCTCCGATCCTCCTCCAGTGCCACTTGACTCCTTCCAGCTTCCATCAACATTGAGTTTCATGTAGCCTGATCTTGGTGGTTTCCATCTCTTGTGTAGTAATCGTTCATTGATACTCTATTGGACTYGGTTTAACTATACAAAATTCCATCAGTGATAATATAGTGCGAGTAAATTTGATTATATATCGCAGTAGCTCTTAACATGGTTCCATCAAACACAACTTTGTTTCTTGCTTTCCAAATGGTAATTGCAAAAATTTGTTTGCACTCATCATCAAAACTCATAAAATATTAACCCAATCATTCTAGTTTGAGCCATGAAATTTTTCAAAAACAATTTGTTTATATGGAATAATTTTTTCAAAAACAAGAGTCCATAAAATAGCTGAAGAAGGGCATTCCTTAAAAAGATGCAAATGAGATTCATTTTCCCTAGTACAACGAACACAAATTGGGCTYAAACTTGGAATTTTTCGAGCAAGCATAGTACCAACAGGAAGTATAGAATGAAACATGTTCCAAAGAAGCATGATATATTTGTTTGACACCTTTACTTCCAAAGTTTTTTGCAATTGATTAAATTAGGGTTAACCAGACCAGAGTTAGACTCATTATTCACAATATTATAAGCACTTATATAGATAAATTGCCAGAATCAGAAGGAAACCATCTTATGTAGTKTGAGTAATTAGGAGAAGAGGAAATAGGAGTGGCAAGGATTAACTTTAAAATATGGTAGGGGAGTAAAGAATTTACAGTATCAAATAATGATATACTCGACGATAGCATGTATATATACATAAAATTTGCAATATATAGACAATCTCGTATATATATACTTGCAGTATATGTACATATGGGGCTGTCTATATATTGGATTTTTTTTWWAAAAAATATAGACTATTTGTTGRGGTTATGGCTAACAACCGCAGCAAATAAACACTATTTACTGCGGTTATTAGTCATAACCGCAGCAAATATTTATTTGTTGCGGTTGTTAGCCATAACCGCAGCAAATAGTACCCATTATTTGCTGCAAGCTCATTTGCTGCGGTTCAAAACCGCAGCAAATGACTTTTTTTCTACTAGTGCAGAGTTAGACTCATTATTCACAATATTATGAGCACTTTATATAGATAAATTGCCAGAATTAGAAGGAAACCATCTTATGTAGTCTGAGTAATTAGGAGAAGAGGAAATAGGAGTGGCAAGGATTAACTTTAAAATATGGGAGGGGAGTAAAGAATTTACAGTATCAAGTTTCCCGAAGTATATTAATATTGGTTATCAACAATTTACTTACAATTGCACGAGTACATAGCTTTAAGCTCTCTCAACTACGTAGTATAATTATAAGAAGAATTTACTAACATTACTGCTATGCTTTCTTCAACTTATTTTAAATACTTACTGAATAATATGGGTTTGTTCCCTCAAACTTTTTTCATTACTTATTGAATAAGATAAGTTCAGATAAGTATAAAAAAATATCAATAAGTTCAGATAAGTACTAATAAGTGATGTCCCCAAGGCCTATATGACCTAGCGCGTACATGACGCCCCAAGTGCCTAAGGAAGCAAGGCCACGTGCCTCATAAATGCCATATGTGAATTGGTCACGTGCTGATAATGTCTCAAAGCCTACAAAGGCATAGCGTAATAAATACAAACAAATCCACACCCTACATGGGATGGGAAGATGTCCCTTTCGAAGAGTAGAATTGCGACACTTGGCACGATCTTATTGGCCAAGTGTCCCATTACAAACTCTATAAATACCCTCACGGGGGGGAGTGAAGACACAAGCTAATCATTGAGAAATACCCTAATTACACGGCTAATCAAGCTTAATTCCTAAACTCTTATTTACTTGCCTAATTTCCCCCTCTTATGCACATACTTACTTAAGCATCGAAGGGGAGATAATTCTATAAGGATTATTCTCTTTTTTGCAGGTGCCCAGGACGTGTTGGGAGGTGGACGATCTTGCTAGTTGGACCTCTACCTGAGTAGCATCGACGGGAACTCACTAAGACCCCCCAACTCTACAAGTGATACTTTTCATGAACTAAGGTCTACAACAATATGCGTCGTTTGTCGGGAGGTATGTCAAATACTAGGCAATCAGAGATGGCCGAGGCAGGAAAGGRCAATGAGCATAAGGTAACTAGTAAGACGGATGGATATAAAGTCCAAAGCAAACAGGGGGAAGCTACGAGTCTTAGTAAGCCCACAAGGGCTCAAGACCCTAGGCAAACCCTTAGGACTCAAATGTAGACACTCTTTGAAGAAGTTCTCTTCACCTCGACTTAAGAGAAATAGACTCAATAGGGGAGGAGYAGGAGGAGGAGCTGGACTTTAARGAAGAGACTTAAGGATCGGAGTATCTTACTCAAGAAATGTTGAAATAGAGGTTTGTCAACAAGAGAACCTTAAAAGATGAAATTAAGAAGGGATTTAGTGAAATACGAAAGAAAATCGACTCCTTGACTAAGGAGAATAAGACCCCTCAAAGTAGAGAAAGAAAATTGTTTGATGGATGCTAAGAAAGAAGAAATAACAAAGTCTTCAAAATTCCAGGAAAAGACCAAGAAGACAAGTGATAAGGGAGGTTCACAACTCCAAATCACTAAGTTCAACCTGTTGAAGATTAAGGCAACACCAAAAAGTCAACAAGAGAAGGTGACTAAGAAGAGATGCCCCACGATCTTGGTTCACGTTGAGGACCAGGCTGATTCTTCTCAAAATGTCCTTGCGCATGGGGACATGTGCGGGTTCTTAGAGAAGAAGAAGAAGAAGAAGGATTCAGCTCAGAATGACGCAAGAAGAATTTTGGAAAGAAAACAACTGGAAACACGAATGCAAGAGTTGAATGACCAATCGAGAGGACACTCTACTACTGGGTCTACGCCCATTTGCTCAGATGTCTCACATTCCATGCGAATGTTCAGAGACTATTCCTTTCAAGAGCCTAGATTTCCAACTTCCCATTACGAGGGAGGGTGTCCTCCCGAGGGATCCTATGGCATGAAGGTCAGCTCAATGAGCAATTGAATTCTATCTCCTTGACTCACACCACTCCATTCTCGTTTGCAAATTATGCTTGCTTCACGTATGCCAAAGGRGAAATGCCCAACCATGGAGGCATATGACAGAAAGTCAGACCCAAACGATCATTTGGAAATGTATAAACACATGATGTTAACTACCCAATCACATGATGCCACTTGGTGTATATACTTTGTTGAGTCCCTTAGGTTTTGAATGATGACAAACCATTACAGGAAACAGGACACTTAATTATGAATATAGTTGGTTTTGGGAACCAGCTGATTTAGGATACTTGTTTCACTAAATAAGTTAATACTTATTGTGTATGCATTGAAACTAACTTGTTTGTTACAGGGAACAACTGAATACACACAAAGCTCATATACTGGTCCAGAACCAGCAAGAGGTGTTTCCTTGACTGTTATGTTGAAAACAGTCATATACCTTTTGTTGCACTTTAACCATGTTACATGTGCAGTAATAGGATGATTCCAAGACTTGAAGTGTGAAGCCTTTCGAAGACATTCGAAGAAAGAAGTGTGCTCAAAATTGAAGTATTCAAAGTCTTGAAGAGTACATGAAGAATAGAAGAAATACTCTTAAACGCTTAGATCTAGGAATTCATGTAATATGCTTTGTAGTGTGACTTAATTGTTATAGTTTAAGTGCTTATATGTGTTCTGAGTTATGGTATGAATTRTGGTACAAGAATGGAACAGAATTCATAACATACTCAATTATGGAACCAGGCTGGGGAACCAGCTGTGTCCCTAAGTGGAATTATGGCTGCGGTTTTGAAAAAGAGTTTTTTTTAAAAAATATTTTAAAGGATATTTTGAAAATGAAGTTTGCAGCTGGAAATATAGATGAGAATATGATTATRGCCTTAAACCTAGGAGTATATATCTTGTTCGATTATTTCCTTAAAGGATTAAATCGAACAAGATAAATACTTTCCATAAAATCTCATCTTGCCTTGATCGGCAAGTATAGATTTAAGGAAACTAGGGTTTAGGTCAATAAACATATAAATACTCATTTATACCTCTAATTCTACATCTCTCTCGACGGATCAAAAGAGTTTAATATTTTGAGAGAAAAACACAAAGCACAAAGAACTTTACTTTGAGTCATACACAAGAGCATTAGTCGAGCTTCATTATTTCTCTTACTTAGCTWGTTAAGAAGTAAATCAAGAAGAAAGAAAAAGTTGTTATTGTAAAGGCATTCAACAGAGGGGTTGAAGGCCTGGTGAGTGTTTGTGAGTTCAAACACAAATTGGACTTACGAGTGTGAGTCAAGTGCACATTCAGAGTTGAGTGTGGGGTGTGCTGGTTCCCGGAGTAGGGAAACAGCAGAGTGAGTGTGTTCTTTGTTTTTCGAAGTATATTAATAAAAGAACATAGGGTAGGAGGACGTAGCCCAGAGTTGGGTGAACCTCGTTAAATCTTGTGTGTTCTTTATTGCTTTACTTATATTCCGCTGCTTACAGGAACTAGCCTAACTGGTTCCTCATATTAAGTCCGAAAAGAAAGAAAAATTGGAAATAGATAATTATACTCAATTCACCCCCCTCTTGAGTATCACATAACCTTCATACTTCCCCGCGACTCTCAAGGGAGTTGCCCAAAAATGGTTTAGTGGTCTACCTCRAGGTAGCATTAATAATTTCTCAAAATTGTGTATTCTCTTTACTCACCACTTCATTGCCAATCTCCAAGAGAGAAAGAGTAGCATGCACTTGGGGAAGATATATCAAAGGGATAATGAAAGTCTAAGAAGTTTTGTGAGGAGATTCAACAATAAGACTCTCCAATCTCAGGTTTGTCGAACGAGGTGATCATGGATAACTCTTACCGTGGATTCCTTAATTGCAGTCACTTTAAGTTTGAGTTGATTAGGAAGAATTGCACAAACTTGAAGTAGGTTTTGAGAGTGGTCAAAGAATATATGTAAGACAAAAAGATATGTGCGGTGGGCAGAGGAAATGAGAAGCAAGGGCAAACTTACCGGTTTCACTATAACTCGAACTCAAACAACAAAGGCAATGATCGAGGTGAACGAAATGATAAAAAGCGCCAGAGCACTTGGAACATCTCCGATGGGCATAAGAATTTCCAAGAAAGAAAGAAGAAGAGATGGGAGAATGGCCCTAAGATTGAGTATACAAAGGACATCTACCAAGTGTACTTAGATGTGAGAAAGAAAGTGAACATTGATGATCCCGCTCCTATAAGGAAGGAAAAAGAAAAACAAAATCCCAACAAATATTGCAAGTTCCATAAAGACATTGGACATTGGACTGGTGATTGTTGCAACTTAAAGAAGGCCTGGCCTTGGATGCATTGGTTCTTCGTGATGAGATACCAAATCATTTGGTGAAAAGCATTGAAGAAACTGACACCTCAAAGGRTAAGAAGCCTAGAGAGAAAAGCCCATAAAATTGAGACTCCGGTACTATTTCAGTACACATGATCTCACGAGGCTTTCCTTCCGGCGATCCAACCATAAGAGGGCAAAAAGATTATGTAAGGAGTTCAAACCAAGCTATGAAGCCTTAGAAAGATCTAGAGGATGTATTTCCCGACGTGCTAGTTTGTGAGAAGGATAGAGGCTCTTTGGTTACGCCACTTGATGACCCCTTGGTGGTGGAACTTAAGGTAGCCGATAAAAGAGTGCGGCGAATACTCATTGACACGGGAAGTTCTTCAGACATAATCATGTTGAAGTATGATGAAGATTCACGCATGAGGGTGCACAATTCAATTGCCAGTTTTTGGGGCAGAGTGATACACCCRGTCAAGACAATCACACTAGACCTACGCATGAGGAGAGGAGAGAAATGCCGACATATGATGGTAAAGTTCTTGGTGGTGAAGAATTTATCGGCATACAACATCATACTTGGGCGTCTCACCCTTAAACGAACCAAGTGTGTCATTGTGACATATATGAAGTTAATGAAGTTCGTTTGTGATGATGGGTTGACTGTATCTATCCATGGTGATAAGAAACTGGCTAGAGAGTGCTACTTAACCACTATCAAGCCACTTGCTGGGGGCAAGGACAAGGAAAAGGACGAGGGAAGTGATCTGGATGAACCAAGAATGAACATGAAAAGGAAATATGGTGAAATGATGATGGTGCATGGGGCACATCAAGAGGCAATGGTCATTCACAGTCTATACTAAGCATCATCCAAACCTCTTCTAGAAAAAGAGCTACTCGAGGATTTCGTCTTAGATGAGTCTAAACCTGATCACACCGTCAAASTAGGGCAAGCTCCTAAAAATTCGGTTAGTCAAGAAATCAGAAGTTTGTTGCAGAATACAAGGATGTGTTTGCTTTCACCGCTGAAGAAATGTGGGGCATTGATCCAGAAATTGCCCACCATGCTTTGAATGTAGATCCAATAATAAAACCCGTGACTCAGAAAAAAAAAGAAATCATGGACAAGTGAGGAGTAATGCAGCTGATGAAGAGGTGAAAAAATTATTAAATGCGGGATTTATAAGACCTTGCCAATACCCAGAGGGGGTTAGCCAATGTGGTTCTTGTTTCCAAGACCAATGGGACTGGGAGAATGTGTGTGGATTACACGGACTTGAACAAGGCCTGTCCTAAAGATCCGTTCCCTTTGCCCAAGATAGACAAGTTGGTTGACGCTACAAAAGGACATGAAGCCATGAGATTTGTGGATGCTTATTTGGGTTTCCATCAGATTCCCCTCAAGAGGGAGGACCAAGACAAGACGACCTTTGTCATAGACAATGGGTTGTATTCTTATAAGATTATGCCTTTTGGTCTCAAGAATGTAACTGCCACCTTTCAGAGGTGTGTCAACATTATGTTTGCTCGTCAATTAGGTAGGAATGTGGAGGCCTATATTGATGACATGATAATCAAAAGCAAAAAGTTGTCTGACCGTCCACAAGATCTTAACAGAACATTTGATAGACCAAGGCACTATCAAATGAAGCTGAATCCTAAGAAATGTGTCTTTGGTGTGACGATCACTACTACATAAATAACCTATAGCAACACTTCAATAATGTTGCTATAGGGCATACATATGTTGCAAAAGGGCTATAGCAACATTTTTCCAGTTAGTGCAATAAGTCAAGTTGCAATAGATTTATTGCAACACATAGCAGGGTATATTGCAACGCTTTGCAAAAATGTTGCATGATTTGTCAAATGCAACTAACATGCAACACTTTTGGATATGCAACGTTTTTAACAATCTATAGCAACACTTTAAAATGTTGCCATATAATTGCAACACTTTTTTTCAAGTTTATACAACACTTTTAGACTTTAAAACCTTTATTATTGCAACATTTTTTTCATCTTTATGCAACACATTTAGACTTTTGAACCTTTATAATTGCAACACTTTTAGACTTTAGAGCCTTTAAAATTGCAACACTTTTTAAACTTTATGCAACACTTCTAGTTTTTAAAACCTTAATAATTGTAACACTTTTTTAATCTATTATATGCAACATTTATAGATTTTAAACCTTGGTAAGTGCAACATTTTTTTCATTTATTTGCAACACTTTTCAATATTCAATTTGAAATCATGCAACACCTTTTCATGTCATTGCATCACTTATTAAAATTGAATAATAGCCAATATTTAGCATTTTTCTAATATCAATCGAATTTCCTACAACATCATTTGTAAAAGTTTTTTATGCATTAATATTAGCTTCTTACAAAATCATGTGTTGTACCAAAAGTTGACATACAAGCATTGGTTTCATGTACAAAATTACATGTATCTAACACTTGAAAAGCTAAGCCCAAAATGATGTTTGATCATCACAAAAAAGAAGCCTATACATGAATCAATGAGCACTATATACATGAAAAAATGCTTCCGATCCAAATTTTGAATAGCTTCATATCATGTGATAATGAAAAATTTGATTATTAGTAATATGTAGAAAACAAACTTGATTTGAAAAGTGTACGTTCAAGTGAAACTAGCTTGAAAATTATGCTTGCTTCACTTAGCATCAGAATAATCAAATAGCAAACAAAACGGTAAAATACAGCAAGCTATCGGAGGATAGCAATACTTTTGTCACCAGGCTTCTGTGACAGACTTTGCTTGTAAGCTTCAAGACATACTCATCTAAGGTCACACGCACTTGGTATCCTATACCCATTTTCAAAAACACTTCGCAATCCATGACAAGGTAAACTAGGAAAAAAAGAATGGAGGGATTGGGAAGGAAAACTCATCCTTTTCCCCTATGACCTCCCCTTCCTTTCCCTTCCTTCCCCTCCCCTCCATTACCCTCACATTTAGTTATCCAAACAAAGCCTAAACAATTCAAGCCAGTTCTTAGSAGAGGCCAATGTTCTGTTTGGCTTAACTTTAAATCTGACATCTTTTTGAATATCTAGAACCAAAATTTTAGGTCTTAAAATCTATCTTATTTCTTTATTCCACATCCATGGCAAAAGGAGTCTTGTAGTAGTCATACATTTTTCTCATATCTTGTAGTAGTCATACAATTTGTGAAATAAAGTAAGTTTAAATCAAGCTCAAAATCGCAGCTCAAAATATCTAAGAACTCAAAACTCAATTATCAAGAACCAATTTCACAACCACAACAAACAAAATTAACTCAGAAAAAAGGGAACAAGTAGAATACCTCGAAGGAGTGTGTAAACAAATCCAAAGACTCTCCAAATTCGTGCAAGAACACAAGAGACCAACAAAACTAGCATCAATTGCAAACCAACACCCAAATTTCGAACCAGAACAACTAGAATGCAGATTTTTCGAACCAAATTTGCAGCAATTCGAACCACCAATTCAGAAATTAGAACCAGAATGTCGAAATTAGATCTCAAACTTGATTTTCGAACTAAAAAACAATACATATTTTCGATCCAAATTGCTGAAATTCGAGCCACAAAATGCAGTATTCGAATAATATAGTATGAATTCGAACCATAACATTGAATTTCGAACTCAACCCTAGCTTTCGAACTTCATTGTTGCAGATTTTCGAATAGAAATGCATAGAATTCAAACAGTTGAGTTGTGGGCAATGGCTTTCCAACATAATTACAGTAGTTCGAGCAAAAATCGGCCCCAAAATTTTGCCCAAAAATTGAAAAAACCAACTCGCAAGAACCCTAGAAAATTCAAATAGAAATTTTAATTTTTCGAGTAAAATTTGTGTGTGGGGATGGATTTGAGTGAGGATTTATGAGTGTAATGGAATTTGTGAGTGAGAGTGAATGATTTGGAAGAGATTGAGTGAAAGATTGAGAGGGAAGGGTTTCGTGTCGATTGGCTTGGGAGTGAATATATCGTAGAAGTTTGTTTTAACGTTTAACAAATAAAAGCTAAGTACGAAGTATATTGCAACGTTTTTAAAGAGCGTTGCAAATAAATGTTGTTGAAATCATAAATCTTGCTTAAAATGCAACATTTTTGCATAGATGTTGCTTAAACTAGGTGAAACATTGCATTAAATGTTGCTAAAATTATGCAAATGCAACATTTTACCATAAATATTGCTTAAACTAGGTTAAATGTRGCATTAAATTTTAGATAGTTTTTAAAAAATTAATTTGGATGGTGAAAATTTCAAAATCCTGCCCAAAGAATTCACACCCATTCTAAGATTTGCAACGTTTTTATAAAGTGTTGCTACTAGTGTTGCATATAATAAGGAAAAATGTTGCGCTTGTACAAAAGTGTTGAAAAAACTATTATATTATGCAACATTTGTAAAAAGTGTTGCATTTCATTGAGCTATCGCAACACTTTTTGTTAAAGTGTTGCAGCGAATATTATTATTTTTCGAAATGCAATACATCAAAAAAGTGTTGCACTATAGGTGTTGCAATAGATCAGTTTTGTAGTAGTGGATTGGGAAGTTCCTTGGATTTTTGGTGGATAAGATAGGGATTGAGGCAAATCCAGACAAAGTGCTAGCAGTTCTTGACATGAAGTCACCTACTAGTGTTAAGCAAGTTTAGAAACTAATAGGTTGTCTTACAGCACTAGGGAGATTTTTGTCTAAGTTTGGAGACAAGTGCCGACCTTTTTTCAAGTCGATCAAGAAAATTTGTAAATTTGAATGGACTCAAGAGGCAGAGGAAGACTTCGTGAAGCTGAAAGAACACTTGCACTCCTTGCCAAGGCTAGCTAGCCCAATGGTTGGTGAGACTCTTTATCTCTACTTGGCGATGTCGAAGCATGCTCTGTCTGTTGTCTTGGTAGCCGAACGAGAAGGGGCACAACTCCCATATACTTCATGATTCATGTCTTACAAAGTGAGGATTTGCATTATGCCACGATAGAGTATTTTGGTCTGGCCTTGCTTATGGCTAGCCAGAAGCCCAAACCCTATTTTCCGACACATAAGATTGTCGTCTACACCGACCAACCAATTATGCAACCTCTCACTAAACTTGTAGCCTTCCGGAGGATGTTGAGATGGGCCTTGGTTTTAAGTGGATATGACATTGCATTTTAGCCAAGGAAGGCAATTAAGGGCAAGCTTTGGCAGATTTTATTATTGAAATGACTAGACCTCCCGTCCAAGAAGGGTAGAACCATGTTTGGACTTTGTTTGTAGATGGCTCATCCACTCTGAATGGATGTAGTGCGAGTATATTGTTTCGTTCTCCATAAGGAGATACATTTGAGTACGCAATGAAGTTCAAGTTCCAAACATCCAATAATGAAGCTGGGTATGAGGCCCTAGTGGTAGGTATCATGATGTGCACAGCTGCGGGTGCTAAGAAAATTGAGGTAAGAATGTCATATTCACAGTTGATAGTGAGTCAAGTTAATAGAGAGTATGAAGCACGAGATGAGAATATGGTCAAGTACCTAGACATGGTGAAAAACGAAGCACAAGGGTTGGAGAAGTTCGTGTTAATGCAAATACCTCGGTCCTAGAATAATCCGACCGATGCATTGTCAAAGCTAGCAAGTTCAGCTATCGGGGATGCCTCAAGGTCTTTTTTTGAGAAGTTAAGGACAAATGAAGCATTGATGACCTTGAAGATACAAACTTCATTGATCAAGGGAACACATGGATGGATGAGATCGCCAAATACAAGATAAAAGGTGTTTTACCTAATGACCCTCTACGAGCCAAGTATGTGAAGCAACGAGATTTGTGGTTTGTCTTTTGGAACGACGAACTCTATACGAAAACCTCTCTCATCAATTGATGAAGTGTGTTACCCCCGAGAAAGGCAAATACTTGAAGACATCCATGAAGGACTTTGTGGTTCCCATATAGGGGCAAGGGCATTGGCATGTAAAGCTTTGCGAACGGGGTACTTCTGGCCTATTCTAAGGAAGGATGCTTTGAACTTGGTTAGGAAAGTGTTATAAATGTCAAATACAAGGGGAACCTCCATTAAAGGCCTYGGAAGAACGGCTGCTGCGCGAAGAGAAAAACTAGCGTGCACTGGTTTCGATCCTYGACGACTGGCTCAACTTTGGAAGCTTGTATATCATGTTCTAGGGATTTCCTTGGAGTGTGTGACCTACCGTTACGAAGATCTTTGAATCTTGTTTCTAATTAAACTTGAATCTCATAAAACCAATAATTAAACTTAAGATATGACCAAAATAGTGCATGGTGGTCAAATTGATCTTTCGCAAACAATGTTATTTCTTAAATTCTAGCTCATATTAACCCTAATAAGCTACGCCATTGACCTTATGAATGTCAACTAAGCTTCATATGATGTAAATCCTTGTATAGAACATCCATAATCACCAACTTTCCTTTAACAATCATCCACTTCGTGTCATCTTGCTTCGAAAGCTTCCAAATAGCTATAAAACTACCTGAAAAGTTAAGAAACACAAACAAATCGTAATAGAGCACAAAATGGATAATTAGTAAACTTTATGCCTAAAATGCAACTAAATATGCAACTAAAATATGCCTAAAAACTCTAAATGAATGTGACTCATCAAATTCGCCCAAGCTAATTAAATTGTTACTTACCCTCAAACTACAAAGATAAGATTCTCAAAACGTAGGTTCACCCTATAAAAGCAACATCGCTAAGCACTTGTGTTCACATCCTCTCAATCTAAGCATCCAAATGATTCAATACCCTATCCAAGATTAAAAAATCATACAAGCAAAACCAAGCCTTATCGTTGAAGAGTACCAAGGAATAAGGATAGAGTTCTCACCGGTGACACTCCTCTCTTTGTGGCGAGTATAAGATAGACTCGATCGCTCTCCGCCCAAAAATATGCAAAAGATGTTCATTTGAATCAATTTTTGTAGTGTAAGATACTAATAAGGCACCCTCTCGACCATCTCAACAACACTCATGTATTTGAAAGGGGAAATAATAACACTCAACCTACAAAAGTCGACTCGAAATGTGACACATACTCTTAAATCTTGGTAAGACATTGAATCAAGGAAACTCATATAAAAACATAATTATCATGAAGGTCTTTATTAAGCTTATAATGGGGCTTAGGTCAAAGGTAAGATAAAATTTTGCAAAATGTGAGCTAGAAGTCCATTTTAGGGGAGCCAAAACCAATGAGAAACACAACCTAAAGATGAGGCTAAAACAACTCCAAATGACTCCAACTCAACAATATATACCGAATCAACCAAACCATTGAAAAGCAACATTATATCATCATTAAACTAGAATAGATTTACAACTTACAAAGGAGAAAATGTACAACTGAATAAAAAATTGAAACTATTTTATAATTTTTTTTCTTTCTTTTTTTTTTATTTTTAAATTTTTTGTTTTATTTTGCCTTGCAAAAATAATAATAAAATAAATTACAAATGAAATATATGATGATAGGAGAAACGAAAAGAGCATACTCCAAAAATGAGGAAACAATCCACCCAACTCAAATAACGAGCCAAACGACAACAACACATCACCCACCAACTAACCAAATGCTCCCCCAAGGTAGACTTGGGTAAATCAAATGAGGCCAAACAGGTTTATAATGTGGTTAATCAAGAAAGAAAAGGTAAGGCTCAAAATGAGGGATCAGGTGGGAAATTTTTTTCATCTAAGATCAATGTAGCACGACTCCTAACAAGTGAGGGCCTTCTATCATGCTCATCATCCAAAAATACAATTAACAAGACCAGTACCAGGGCAAGATTGAGATCAGTGACACACCAGGAACTAATCACACAAGAAGGAAATAATATGATGGAAATCAAAGCTCAAATCCTTACAAGTTAAACTCTTCCTTGTTCCAAATGATAGTGATAAGGCTCAGAAACTCAAGTTTCAACAATACCAAGGAATCGGAAAAAGAAATCAAGAGTCTACAATGATCAGTCTCAACAATCACAAGTGTCAAAAATTTCAACCATAGGGCTTAGGGAAACATACTCAGTCGAGAATCCAAAGGGCAACAAGGGAGAATGAGACACACTACAACTAAGAAAGCAATTCAATTTTTTTTGTCACATGTAAACTCCCACTCCTAATGAATGGTACAAACCATGCGACGATCCTAAGAAAGCCATAAAGATAAGTATCCCTCCCCCAAGCTAAATGGGACACTACATTGTCCTCAATGTGCAAATGCAGACAACTAGGAGAAAGGGAAAGAATAAGCTTATTTAGTACAAGATTCGGCTACCAAAGATGGTTCAACAAGAGCAACATAAGAGGGAGTGGTAAGGCTAGAAGCTCCTATTAAAAAGCTAGCACCTTAAAATCAATGACTTTTATGGCCACACTCAAACCACTAGTCGAAAGAATCCAATGCCTTGAGTAACTTATCAAAGTCCTCTACAAACATTTCATATGGCTTGCAGAAAAACAAAAGAATATTTACAAATAAAGTATTACATGTATTAGTAGGAAAAATCAAAAGAATAAAAATAAAAATAAAAATAAAAGGAATATTTATAACTTTCCTTSAATTGTTCAACATTAGGAAATTGAGGATGATCATTGAAATTTTGTTGTCCAATTGTATCATTTATTGAAGATTCTTTGGTAAAGTAGGGAGGATTTAACATGGGAGATGAAGAAATGAGATCAAGTCTCTTCTTACTCTCGCTAGGATTGTGTTCTTCACCATATAGAGATCGCTCACTAGGATCTATTTCATCCTGCCAAATGCTAGCATAACCTATAGAAGATTCAAGACAAAGAATCACCTCCAAAGGATCTTTCATAAGAGTTTGGGGCAAGTTATCATGACAAATCACATCAACTACATCAATAGCATAACATGTTTCCTCAAGCATGGGACTTTTGAAAGCAGTATTCAAATTGAAAGTCACATTATCATCCCCTATGTCATTCTGATTCTCAATTTCAATATTAACATCCCCATACACCACTTCCTGACTAATAGATTTTTGCTCAACCAATGATCTTAGAGTATGTCATATGTTGGGAAGATTTTTCTATATCATTAAGTCGGTTACTTATTATTTCACGAAGATCAGCAATCATTTGCCTTATTGAATCTCGTGGACATTCCGATAATTCAGGTTGACAATAATCATATAATTCAGGTTGGTAAGAGGAAGACAAATCAAGTGCATAGTATTCATTAGGGTTATAAGAAAAATCATAGGATTTCATGTAAGCAGCATGTGAATCTTGAAAATCATAAGATACATCAAACATCGAACTATTATAATACCCATCATTATAATCATATTGCCCTTGATAATTACTATACCCCGACCCATAAGAATCATACCCATCACACTCCATGCTAAAACAATAAAGAGAAAGAAAAATATATAATTATATATAAAAAATAAAAAGAAAATATATATATATATATACAAGTAAGAATTAGTAAAAGCAAACACTAAATCCAAAAGGCGAAATTATTGCCTTTCCCGACAACGGTGCCAAATTTTGATAGGATCGTTGAATACCAAAAATAATACCTGTAGGACGTGGYCCGCGCCCTCAGCGTATAGCGGGCGCGCGGCTTGGTACTACATCGAGGTGCTTGTGCGTGGGCTTGAGCCACGGAATCCCGCACGTGAGTGCGTTGGGGTAGTGTTGTCGATGCGGTGGGTAGTCCCGTTGACCTCGAATGAGGGAGTCGCCACCGTGCCTAGAAAGGTTATTCACGGACGCCCGAAACGTTGGTGCCAAATCAATGGCCCCACGTCCAATCAAGTAACCAGTCGTGGGTTCGGGGACATGGTACGAATCAGATCTGTAACCCAATTCGCCCGCATGTAGCGGCCTCTATTCGGTCTCATTGCAATTCCATAATCACGATTTATTGGATGCACACAACTTACATATTAGCACTTAGGAGCGTTCTAACCCTAAATTACTATCGAAGCGTGTTACTATTATGCACAAGCGACTACCCTAACCTAGAAATTGTGACCACTTTGTATTAATCATGTTAAAAACGGTGCTAAAACAGGTTGTCCATAGTAATCTGATTTAAAGTGGTTCACATAATTCCGGTCTTTGTTTAGCAAATATATACAAAGCTATACAACAATGACAATATGCAATAAGATGAAGTGCATAAACTTCGAAGTTATGCAAACTCATCTTACCCTAAATCTGCAAAGAAAACAAAAGTTAGTTTGTAAACGCAATGAAACGAATCCTATGCTTGAATCGCTACATGAAAACAAAGAAAACAATGTTAGTCCTTGATAAAACGCAAGCGCAATGGATCTTTTGCCTTCAATTGCTATACAAGAATAAAGAATTTTAGTATTGACAATGAATATATAATGAAATGAAAAACAAAAACCAATGAAAACCTTGCAAACATTGTGAAAACCCTACATTTACATGAAAACAAGTTAAAAGTGAGTTTCTTACATTGCTTTAATTATATTAAAAACTCATAACAATGGTTAGTCAATATTAAAGAAAAGTGAGAGAGATATGATGTGAGTAATCTCAGAATTCAACCTTTGTTATCGCTTATTGATTCGAAAGAATCGATGCTTTGAACTAAAACGAAATATAATGTGTTTTGAGTGTTTTGAGTGTTTTAGAGAGAGAAGAGAGTATGCGTAGGAAGCATATGAAGTGCTGTCGGAATGAGCAAGCAGAGCAGTATTTATAGGCACGAGGCAAAAACGGAGCAAAAAACCCTGCGTATATACGCTCAGGATGAGCGTATATACGCTCATGAGGAGCGTATATACGCTCTACTGAGCGTATATACCTTCTTGTTTCCATAAATTTTTGCAATGAGTTGAGCGTATATACGCTGGTTGATGAGGCGTATATACGCTCCTGTTGAGCGTATATACGCTCAGCTTCTGCGTATATACGCTCAACGATTTCGTATATTCTTTCCAAAAACCTCGAAATATTTCGATTTCCTCCGATTTTATTCTGATTTCCCTTGATTCGACGCACCTAGACACCCTTGCTCTCCAAGCAAGGATTTCTAGAATGTCTAGAAGGTTCCACGTATTTCCGGAGTATTTTCCTAATTATTCATGTTTTCTGCGTATTCTGCGTATTTAAACATTGCAAAATTCATAGAAAATCATAGAAAAATCAGAAAAAATAATTTAAAAATATTGGCGGATTCAGAAAAATGTGACGACATGATGAAAATCAAAAAGCATGAGAATCGCCAGTGTAACTCGTTTGAAAACCTTTGAAACCTTTGAAAACCTTTGAGAAAATCGAAAAAAATATGTTTGCCTTGTATGTGACCTTGCTCAATAGTTCCGAGTACGACCTCACGATTTCCAACTTTCGTGAGTTCAAAGCATCGTTTCTGAGTCGAAACAAACGCGAGACCGGTATGTTTCATCATGGATTACTCATTTGGGGACACATTTTCAGGTGTCTACAGAAGCCCACTTTGACTGAGTCAAGAAGAGCGATAGTCTCGTAAGACGAAAGTCAAAGTATTCGATTTGGGACGGAGAGCAACTCAAGACGTTCTGCGACCCTGAGTACCCTTTACGCCAGTCTGCAAAACAAAGTTATTTACCTGTTACCGCGCCCATGCGGTGTTATGCCCTTGAAGCGCCTGGATCCTCGGGTGGTTTTCTCCCTACGGCTGACCTTGGCTTTTGGGAGAGTTGTGATGTGTGTATTGCGCGAATTTTGGTGCGGAGAAATTCCCAAACCCGAAGAATGCGCGGAACTTCTTGAGCGGAGAAGATTCCAAACCCGGAGATGTCTGACGGAACTTCTATAGCGGGAGAAGATTCCAAGACCCGAAGATGTGCTGACGGAACTTCTGAGCGGGAGAAGATTCCAAGACCCGAAGATGTGCTGACGAACTTCTGTAGCGGGAGAAGAGTTCCAAGAACCGAAGATGTGCTGCTTGAGATTTCTGAGCGGGAGAAATCGTAGACCCGAAAGATGTGTGTGCTGGATTTTCTGTAGCGGGAGAAATCGTAGACCCGAAGTTGATGATATATGTTTCTGGTGCGGGAGAAAGTTCCAAAACCCGAAGTGTGCAAGGAGCTGTTGTGTGAAGAAGCCCCCACTTTGACTGAGTCTGAAGAGAAGAAATCTCGTAAGACGACAGTCAAAGTAATTCGATTTGGGACAGAAGAATGCAAGTTTCGTCGGAAACGCCTCGTTCCGGAAAGTTCCTACGGCTGACCTTGGCTTTTGGGAGAGTTTGATGTATTGCCTTCCCTACGGTGACCTTGGCTTTTCGAAGACGTAATGTAAGTTCCGTCGGAAGCGCCTCGTTTCCTTCGGAAGGTTCCCCTACGCTGACCTTGCTTTTCGGGAAAGTTGCGTGTGTAGCAACCACTCGTTATAGCGATGAATGCCGTATAGGATGTGTGAGTGATGAAATCCTTCGGAAACGCCTCGTTCCTCAGAAATCTTCCCTACGGCTGACCTTGGCTTTTCGGGAAGAATGTTGCGTGAGCAACAATCACGTATACGATGAATGCCGTATAGCGTGCGCAGGCAATGCATGTAAGATGGGCCTAGCCTCGTGTTGAGGTGTGTGCAATGTTAATGTGCAATGTGTAAAGTGTTTGTGCAGGATGCATATGCATGATGATGTATGTAAACTCAAAGCGCAATGATGCTTATGAAGTGTTTGCAATGGCTATATGTGTAATGCAAGTCTATGTCTTAGATCATAATGCAATGAAATGACCAAGGAAATTGACCTAACGGTAAGATGCTTTTAGATTGTAGAGATGGAGTCGTCTCAAGCCCCATATCGAGCAAAGGTGATGTTGTGATGCAAGTGAGCCCCAACCCATTGGGTTTGGTTGTGGGAAAGGCTTTATTTGTGAGTTGATGTTGGTTTAGTGGGTGAGCCCCTAGCTTGATGTCTTCGAGGTTAGGGCAATGGTTGATGTAAGGCAATGAAGGTTTCGACTTAGCTTTTTGTGTGTAATGTGAGGATGTGATTTTGTTTGCCCAAATCAGTAACTGAGCTGAATGCTGCATGAGGGAGAGGAAATGAGGATGTGATACTGATTTGCCCAAATCAGTAACTTGAGCAGATGCTGCGCGAGAGGAGAAACATGGAGGAAATGCTGCAGAATGTCTGCAATCGATGCTGATGAATGCTGCAGATGATAGCCTAAAGATGAGTTGAGGAGAAGCCCTTAAGGTGCATGAAAGAAAATAGGCTAGAAGTTCGAGAAGACAAGGCTAAATTTGTGACTAAAGGGTAGTGAATGGGGAATTGATCTGTGGTGCCTAGATATGTTGGTCAAGCTCGAGTCTATGTCGGGTGCTACACTAGGATTTGCGCTTCTGACTTTAAGAATCAAACTATAATGGACCTCAGAAATGTTATTGAATATATTGGGTCGGACTCGAGAAAGAGGCTTCCTACGTATCTTTGAATCAGACCGTCGTAGTTCTCGTGAAATGATTTGACAATGCCTCGTGTGAAGGCTTTTGTGGATTGTAATTTGAGGCTGTGAGTTTGAGGTTGAAAAAGCTTGATGATTACGAAGTGACCCACGGTGCGCAGTGTGCTTTTTAGACTTTTGCTTTTTTGTTTGGGCTTTGAACTTTAGATTTGCATTGGATTTGAATTGATTTGCATTTGTGATGACTGACTTTGAACTTGGATTTTTTTTTGCTTTTTTGCTTTTTGCCATTTTATTTTTCTCTTTTTTTTTCTTTTGCACATGTCTTTTCCTACGCACCGTTTGGTCCAAAGGGTTAGGTAGATGTGGATTATGAAAGAATGATAGTCTGAATGATAGTGTTTATGCTCAAGGGGTTGCAGGATTTTGATTTGATAAAGGGAATGGAGGGAAGATTGTTTTGTGGACTATGAAGAAGCCTCTTTGGCATGTCCATTGAATTGTGAAGTCGATCATTAATATTGATTCCATTAAAGTTAGAAGCACAAACTATATGGAGGCTAAGGAAAACGAAACTTTTATTAGAACAAAAGAATTTATTACATTGAGGCTGATTGCAGACTTAAATCCTAAACCTAATACATAGACTCGAAATGGAAAAAAGAATAATATAGATCTAGGGAAAGGGACATCTCCGACTCAATCCTAAAGCTAAGACTCTAGAAGATACATTCTCTATGTCCACTCCAATGCGTAGACCTTTGCGACGTTGTGAGGCCCGATACGAGATGATCTTTGTATTCGGCTGGAGTTGGAAATGAAGGTCTTGACCATCCTTCTTCAGTAGGAGCGGAGACTAGAGTGGGCAGCAACTCCTCTCCATCTAGTCAGATAGGTAGTGAACCCCTCGTTCTCTCCCTGGTTGAGGATTTCAAGCTCTCGAGCGGATGTTTGGGTCTGAATGTTACCCTTGTATCTTGCCATGAATGCGTGGATGATGTCTTCCCAAGTAGCTGTTTCTTTTTCGGAAGTGAAAAGAACCACTTCTTGACATATCGGTTCCAAGGAAAGGGGAAAGACATTGGAAACAAGGCAGAGTCAATCCCCTTAAGTGCCATGTGTCTTAAATCCCTTTATATGGAATCGAGGGTCATCAGTCGGCTTGAACTTGGGTACGTCTTCGGCTGAGAAATCCTTTGGCAGTTTTTGGTTGCAAGGTTGGGTCAAGAGGAGGTTGTCTTGGTAGAAGGTGGGTCAGTGGCTTTTTTGATTGCCTTTTCATAACAGCTTGTCCAAGGAAGTGCTGAGGTCAACTCCTTGATCTTAGCTTCAAGCTGTTGAACTTGCTCGGCAAGCTTTTGGAGCTTTCTTGTTGGGAGGCATTTTGTGGTGTTAGGGCTGATGGTGATGAAGTTTGGAGGAAGGTTAGGTTTGGATGGCTGAGGGATCAATGAAGTTGGAGGAAGGCTAGGCTTTGGATTGGGCTGAGGGATCAATGAAGGTTGGAAGGCTGGTTTGGATTGCGGGCTGAGGGATCAATGAAGGTTATAGGAGCTAAGTTGGACTGGGCTGAGGGATCAATGAAGGTTGGAGGAAGCTAAGTTGGACTGGGCTGAGGGATCAATGAAGGTTGGAGGAAGGCTAGGTTTGGATTGGGCTGAGGGATCAATGAAGGTTGGAGGAAGGCTAGGTTTGGATTGGGCTGAGGGATCAATGAGGTTATAGGAAGGCTAAGTTTGGACTGGGCTGAGGCTCGAACTTCTTGGTCGAGCAAGGGCTTGGAGACGACTTCACCCCTGTTTCAAAAAAATAAACCCTTAGCGAACTTCCTGGTCATATTGAATGAATGCAGTGCAAATGCATGTCCTAATTCCCATGGTCATCTTTCTTAGAATGAAATGTATGAATGCAAGTGCCCTTTCGCTTTTGATTTTTGAATTTTTTTTTTGAATTTTTTGAATTTTTTTGAATTTTTGAATTTTTTTTTTCTTTTTTTTGAAAGGCACCAAATGTGTGAGAATGTATGCATATGTCCTACGTGGTTAGGTCATGCCTATGTGTCGAGCCTGTGTTGGCTGAATGCAAGGTCAATCCTAATGTGAGTCTAAAGTCAACGCTCTAAGTCAAAGTCTGTGCCTACCCGTAGTCACCGGCCAAACCTAAGATCAGAGTCTATGAGGACTCTGGATGGTCAAGGGTCAAGGACTCTATGGGTCAAATCGTGCATTAGCGACCGTCACACGCCTAAGGAAAAGTAACTAAATCACTATGGCTATGAAATGCACATGATGTGAACTAAAAGTGACCATGGACTATATATGGTGTTGTTAATGTCTCATGAACTGTACAATGGCTAGGACCCTAATACATCACATATACAAGACACAATGACGGCAAGCAACTATGGTCAGTTCATGGTTAAGTCAGAGAGTGTGCCACGCCTAAGGCAGAGCTTGTCCAGTTTCACCCATTGCATATTGTCGATGTATGGGCAAGATACCCCTTATGCACACGCGGATCAGTAACACGTGCACACACGGGATGCGGCGTAGGACTTGCCTTGCCACGCCTGCTGATCAATTAACCACATGCGCCAAGGTGTATCCCCCTTATGGTAGTCTCGAGACTAGAACATTCCCATATTGAGACCAAGGTGCCTAAGGCGACCTTTTTCGAAAGGTCACATGCATTGCAAATCCAATAAACGTGATGATGATTACGAGACTTTTCAAGTCTGTCCACTTTCCTAACGGTGATATCCCCAGTGAAGTCGCCAAATTGTAGACGTGGCCGCGCCCTCAGTCGATGTAGTCTTATAGGAGCGCGGGCTTGGTACTACATCGAGGTGCTTGTGCGTGGCTGAGGCACGGAATCGCCGCACGTGAGTGCGTTGGGGTGATGTTTCGATGAGGGGAGTCGCCACCGTGCTAGATATATATCTACGGACGCCCGAAACGTTCGTGCCAAATCAATGGCCCACGTCCAATCAAGTAACCAGTCGTGGGGTCGGGGACATGGTACGAATCAGATCTGTAACCCAACGCCCGCAGTTAGCAGGCCTCTATTCGTCTCATTGCATTCCATTAATCACGATTTATTGGATGCACAAACTTACATATTTAGCACCTTAGGACGTTTCTAACCCTAAAAAATTACTACGAAAGCGTGTTACTATTATGCACAAGGCGACTACCTAACTAGAAATTGTGACCACTTTGTATTAATCATGTTAAAACGGTGCTAAAACAGTGTTGATCATAGTAATCTGAATTTAAATGCGTTCACATAATTCACCGGTCTTTGTTTTAGCAAAAAATATTATACAAAAGTATCTTACACAATACAATATGCACAATAAGAGAAGTGCATAAACTCTCGAAGCATATATGCAAACTCATTCTTTACACGTAATCTGCCACAAGAAAACAAAAGTTACGTTTTGAACGCAATGAACACGAATCTATGCCTTGATCGCTACATGAAACAGAAAACAATGTTAGTCCTTATAAAACGCAAGACCATTGGATGCTTTCAGCCCTCTCATATTGCCATACCATTACACAGAGATAAAGATTCACTTGTTAGACTAACTTGACATGACTACACCTATTAACGCTAAGGAGCACATGAAAAATACACAAGAAAGACCAATATGAGAAATCCTTGGCAAACAAACTTGTCGAATAACGCCAAGTACCTCCCTCGCATACTTCCCTTACATGCGAACAGATTCCATAACAATGTTGAGTTGTCCCTAGCAAGTACCTCGCCCTACTCTTACCTCTCAATAATTAAAAACTCCACTCAATGGTTAGATCAATAGTTAAAGAAAGTGAGAAGAGCAATTATTGAGTAGTAATCTCAGAATATCAACCTTTGTTATCGCTTAGTTGATTCGAAATGAGAATCGAATGCTTCTTGAACTAAAACGAAACATATAATGTGTTTGGTGTTTTGAGTCGTTTTAGAGAGAGGAAGAGTATGCGTGGAAGCATATTGACCGCAACGCACCCGAGTGACCTATGACGGTGTGGCGCGCGATCCCAGTGGAGTGCTGATACGCTCGCACGCCCGACACGAGGCCGCGCGCTGCGGCACTCCACAGCACTGCGCCGTGTTCGGGTTTTAGTCCTGCATTTGAGTGCGCCCGTGTTACTGATGCGCACAACTAAACCTCGAGAAACGGCCTCCCGCCAGCCAGGCTCAACACCCCCTCGCGTATACTGACGTCTCAGGCCGATTGAGCCGTACTATCGACCGCCCCTCTATGACGCGAGCGTATCTATACGCTCATACTGAGCGTATAATACGCTATCCGTTGCTTTCCATAAATTTTTAGGCAATGAGTTTGAGCGATATTATACGCTGGTTGAGGGAGCGTTATATCCTCCTGTTATGAGACGATATATACGCTCAGCGTTATGCGTATTGTACGCTCAAACGATTTCGATATATTTCTTTCAACAAAACACCTCGGAATATATTCCGTTGTCCTCCGAATTTTATTCTGTGATGCTCTCCCCGGATTGCATCTCCGTCCATCTATCCACCTGACACCCTTGCTCTCCAAGCACAGGATTCCTAGATTTCTATCAAGTTCCAGTATTTCCGTAGTTTTTCCTAATTATTCATGTATTTTCTGCGTTATTCTGCGTATTTTAAACTATTGCAAAATTCATAGACATCTAGAAAAATCACGGAAAACATAATTTAAAAATATTGGCGGATTCAGAAAATGTGTTACGGACCATGAATGCAAATCAAATAGCCATGAGCAATCTGCAGTGTAACTCGTCTTGAAACCCTTTAAACCTTTTGAGGAAAGCTCCGAAAACTTTGCTCAATAGTTCCGAGTACGACCTCACGTATTTCCAACTTTCGTGAGTTCAAAGCATCGTTTCTGAGTCGAAACAAACGCGAGACGCGGTATGTTTCATCATGGATTACTCATTTGGGGAGACACATTTTCAGGTGTCTACAATACCCAAATACCTAACTCGTATAGTCGGACAAGTAGGGTCGAACTACTCAAGAAGGACGAATTAATTCACTAAATGAATCAAGTTCACTACTACTAACAAGGCTYAAATATGGGTTAAATGATTGACTAAACTAAACAAACTAATTAACTGACAAAAAGAAAGTAATGAAATCAAATTGATTAAAACTATATAGGTAAAACCTGGGGCTGACAAGATCCACTATGCAACAAACATGATTCAAGTGACAATAGTCAAAATGGGAATGAATTTAGGTAAACGAAATTATACTACTCTCGCTAATAAAATCCCACAATTAACTACAAAATTGGCTCTCGCGTTAAGTAATTAAGGCACAATTGATACTAATCATACACTCAACTCGCTGCTCTCGCATCTAAAGTCGAATGAAATAAACTTGCAAAACTAGTTGGCCAAACTAAAATTGCAATCACTACAAATCATATCAATTGAATTTATCAAGACAGACCAAGTTTAAACCCTAAAAACTAACAAGAATCATGATTGTACCATAGTTTCACCAAACCCGAAAAGTAAATACTCTCTATTCATAATTGAATAAACCAAAGCAAAATCGATAAGAACCCCAGAATTCATGATTGAAAACTAATAGGAACAAAGGAATAACAATAATAAACTATATTAGAAAGCAAAATAATAATGAAAATTGATGAAGAACAATTAAAGAAATACCTTAAAACTTGGATTAATGGAGAAAAGCGAAAAAGTTAAGGTTTCAAAGTTGAAGGAGGAAGACGAGAATTTGAAAAAGCGTAATACTAGACTCCTAATTTAAGAAATATCAAAAGCCCCCTCTTCCAATTCTTTATTCTATTATGACTCTTCAACTATCTTAAAGAAAAAATAATATAAAAAGTAGTACAAAATTAAGAAAGTAGTGAGTGTAACTTGGGGCACACGACCAAGCTAAAGTCCGACCAGCGGGCGTTGGTTGCCCAACGTCCTAGGTAGAACAGTTGCTGCGCAAAGAGAAAAACRAGTGTGCGCTGATTTCGATCCTAGACCATTGGCTCAACTTCGGAAGGTTGTATCTCATGTTCTAGGGACTGCCTTAGGGCATGTGACTTACTGTTGCAAAGATCTTCAAATCTAGTTTCCAATGCAACTTGAATCACATTAATCTAATAAGTACAACTTGGGATATAGCCAAAATAGTGCAAGGTTTTCAAACTGATCTTTCGTAAACAATGTTATTTCTTCAATTCTAGCTCATATTAACCTCAATAAGCTATGCGCATTATCCTTACGAATGTCAACTAAGCTTCATATGATGTAACTTTTTCGTATAGAATATCCATAATCACAAACTCTCCTATAACAATCATCCACTTCATGTCATCTTGCTCCGAAAGCTTCCAAATAGCTATAAAACTACCTAAAAAGTTAAGAAACACAAACGAAGCGTAATAGAGCACAAAATTGATAATTAGTGCACTTAATGCCTAAAATGCAACTATATAGACTAATATGCAATTAAAATATATGAATGTGACTCATCACTTGCTCAATGCCTATCAGAAGAAGAATGAAAGTTAAATCAAACGTAAAGACATGAAAAAGCGAACAATGCCCTAACAACTAACCGAATAGCCGGTTAAAGCGATTCAGATCATGATACACTTGTTRGAAATGTTCGAGACTATACATGTCGTCCTCACCCTTCAGCAGCTTTTTGGAGTCCGACTYCACTCGCGGCTTCTCCAATGGCCGCTTCAAAGAATATAGACTTCTGCTAGTCTGAGTTTTGCCGGATTAAACCTTGTCACTTGGCCTCGGCTTCCTTAACAACATTGTTTTAGAAACACTTGACTTTGGCTTTTGACGAAACTTTATCTTTAATGACGACTTTCTCCTTCAATTTAGCCTCATCAGTCGAAGGGACTTGGCCTCGTCCCTTAGATGCAATCGTCTTCACTCTCGTGCTAGCTCCAGAGGACTTTGCCACATTAGATGGCATCTCACTCACCTGTTGACAAAGAACCCATGTTAGATAGTCGAATATGGTAATAGTTAATCAATGGATATTGATTATAGATACCTTAGTCTTGACTTGTTTCTCGCCGAGTGTCTTCATCAGATCATCCACAAAAATTGGGTCCATTGCCACTTCTATTGCTTCAACACCTCCTCAAAGAGCACCCCTTTGACTATAGGTAGTTCTCTCTTTGTAGTGGCTGTATAAAAAGATAGATGGTAAGAATATGAAATTAAAAGCAAAACACAAAGGAATCGGTGTATTACCTTTTTCTGCATCCGAACAAGGTAGAAYGCCGATTACCCTAAGGAAAATTGGGTCTCTAAACCACTCCTTAAGTGGTATCCAAGTAGCAAGTACGGTCCACTCATAGACCTCCTTTTCGGCCTCGTCCTCGACGTCGTCGTCCTCTTGTTCACCCTCTTGCCTATTCAGCTTATACTTCAGTGACCAGGTACTAAAGTAGTCAAGAGTAGTATTCTCCTTTTTGGGGAGCTCTAGAAAATAGGTAGTGCCGACAAAATTGGGTTTATTGCTATTGAATCTAGTAAGGACTCAGAGGATTTCCTCATTAAATACTCCTCGGACAAAAATGAATTCATTTTTCCAGTCCCGATGTTTATTGACTTTGTTCCAAGCCGTCATGTAACCTGGCTTGTTAGAGAGCTGAAACTAATCGCCCTTACAACTTGAGGCCTTTGTCGGGTGGGTGGTGGGAATAGAGGAGAAAGAGAGTGTACATATGTAAAAAAGGCTTGAGGCAAGTGTCATGTAGCGCTTATACTTTGATAGGAACACCTTTTAATATCTCTATTATATAAGGTAAAGGGGAGGTGGTGGCGGCGCTGACTGTGTCAATGTAAATTATATTTTTACCTTATAAACTTACTAACAAACAAAAATCAGGTGTCTCAAAAACAGTTGTCTAAAATAAAACATCAATCGATCGAAGATAAGTCAACTACAATTGAATTGCCAAAACCAATGCATTACAAAACTACGAGTACAAATATAAATAAGTTGAAAAGAACATACGCATTATTTACATATAATTTGTTATTGTGACTGCACTATATATATAGGTAGTGTAGCGCTGCTATGAAGATATATTTGCTGGTTGTTGAGAATAGGCCTGTCAATTCGATTCAACAGTTCAGTTATAGTTGAAACCAAACAGTTCAGTTCAATTCAGTTCAGTTCAATTCAGTTCAGTTCAATTCAGTTTGATGACAGTACAGTTCAGTTCAGTTTCGGTTGGTAGCAGTTCAGTTCAATTCAGTTTGACCAAGTTCGGTTTAGTTCATTTCAGTTTTGGACGGATTTAAACGGTTCAGTTGAGTACAGTTCAGTTCAATGCAGTTAAAATAAAAGTCCAGTTCAGTTCAGTGCAGTTTTGGTTGATAACAATTCAGTTCAATTCGGTTGAAGCAAAATTTAATTCAGTTCAGTTTAGTTTTGGTTGGTATCGGTTCGACTCAATTCGGTTGAGCCGTGATTCAGTTCGGTTTTGGTTGGTAACTTGGTGTCGGTTTAGATCAATAATTTAGTTGAAATTAAACGTGATTCATTTCAGTTCGATTTCGGTTGATAACGAATGAATTCCATTCAATTGAATTGGGATCCTATCCAGTTCTGATCGGTTGAAAGTGGGTTCGGCTATGAGAACAAGATAAATGTCATTGAGTTATGAGTATAAGATATCAAAGTCAACTAATCAACTCCGTATAAGATCAAAGTAAACTCCATATGATATCGAAGTTAATAATTATGATGCTTTACGACAATACATCTKRTAAGGAGATAAATGATTGTATCAACAGTCTAATAACGATAGAGTTTCATYCATTTAGTATGAAAGAGCATATTAGATGTTTGATGTGGTAGGTTATAGTTGATTTATGGGTTGATATCTTAATTTCTACTATTATATAATGATTGAAAAAGCAAGAGTATCTAATTCGATTAGTCATTACATTGCCAGTTTGTGCCTAAAACCCTATCTGATTTTCATTTTTATCATAGTTCCATATGTATATAATCATACAAATATCTTAATTACCTAATCTGCAGAGTATACCAACCATGTCAAAAGDTATAAATTAGATTGTTAGATGATGATTCAAACCTTGTCAAATTTTTTATGCGAACCATAGCTGAACTAGTTAACTGAAGTCTCTCTTTTATTCCCGAGTCTAATTATTTCAACTTGATAGGTCGTTCATAATAATCTAATTATTTCAATTTCATAAATAAACTCATGAAATATTTCAAAGATTATCTTTTTTGGGTGTAATTTTGTACGCTTTCGATTTCAATCAGTAACTATATACTAAAGCAAAAACCAAGAGTGCCACATGGTGCTCACTGGTTAAAAAATTTTCCTCCAAAACATTTTTCTTTTTTTTTTTGTTTTTTTAAATTACTTAAATAACATATTAATTAAAAATCTAAAAGCTAATAAATAATATCTTTAAGCGAAAACCAAAAGTGTCACATGACACTCTCTCATTAAAAATTTTCCCTCCAAAACTTTTTTTTGTAAAATTATTTATATAACATATTAATTAAGTCTATTAGCTAATAAATAATAAATAATATCTTTACTTAATTCTAGAAGATTCTTCTTATCAATATACGATTTATAATTATTTATAAAATTTAAACAACAATCAATATAATATACGGAGTAACACGTTAAACGAAATCTATAATTTTTAAGAAAAAAAATTTTGACAAAGACATATCTTTTATAATATCATACGGAGTAATATTATTACCTCGTACGATACAATAAATCTTATCGTAATAAATTTTATAAAACACATATGACAATCGTAAATCAATTTTATACAATAAAATTGGATCTAAATTCTAAAACACATGATTATACTCTTTCTTCTGAATAGTACCGAATTCTTATGACATGAATTTAACTATATACTAAAGCAGGAAATCAAAAAGCCACATGGCATTCTCTCATATTAAACAATTTCCCTCCAAAACTTATTTCCTTTTTTATTTTTTTAAATTATTTATATAACATATTAGTTAAATTTATTAGCTAATAAATAATAATATCTATCTTTATTTAATCTTGAAATTTTTCTTATCAATATTACGATTTTATAATTAATTATAAATTGTAATATCAATCAATATACTCTGTAATAACACATAAACGAAAGCTATCATTTAAGCAAAATTTAGACAAAGACATATCTTTTATAATATCATAATAAATTTATTACTCCGTACTATACAATACATATATCGTAATAAATTTTATAAAAAACACAGATGACAATCGTAATTCATTTTATACATTAAACATTGGATCTAAATTCTAAAACACAAGATTATACTCTCTCTTATGTACTGATGGAAGTTTAAAGATTCTCACTACTAAAGAATAGTACCGAATACTTTGTTTGACATGAATTTAGTCAAATACGAGGAACAAAGTACCCACACATATTTATGAATTTTTTCTTTTTTAAAAAAAAATTATTTATATAACATACCCCTCCGTTTTTTAATTGATGTACATACCCATTGCAGTGTGTTTAAGAGTTGATTGAGTTGAATAATAGTTAATAATTTGATAAAATAATTGAGTAATTTCGGTAAAAGAGTAAATATATGTGAGTGAAATTTTTTGGGAAAAGGTAATTTTGGGTAAATAATTGGGTAATGTATGAAAATTAAATTTAGAAAGAGTAATTCATTAATGACAGAGTAATAAATAAAGTAAAAAGTAAAAAGGTTATTTTAGATTTGTTGGAATAAATAATTGAAAATATCCCAAATGTAAACTGGAACAACTAAAAAAATGGAGGGAATATTAATTAATTCTATTAGCTAAAATAGTAAATAATATTTTACTTAATTCCAGAAGATTCTTTCTTTATCATATATAATTTATAATTATTTATAAAATTTAATAAATCAATATTAATATGAGACATTAAACGAAACCTATTTATTTTAAGAAAAAATTTGACAAAGTCATATCTTTTATTATATGATAATATTATATTCCTACTATCAATACAATATTATCAAATAAAATTTTATTTAAAACAACAATTGTAAATTGATTCAGGAATTGGGACCCGTGCATGGGATCCTGGACTAGATTATCATGACAGGTCCTCGTTAATGCACAGTCATGGACTAATAGGTCTGTGCATAACATAATAATTAGGACCCGTTAACAAATTCCATATATTGTATAACATAATATTTAAAAACAAATCGTTTAGATTCAATCTTGACAAATATTAAATTACAAAATTATTTTACTTTTTTTTTACAGTTTTGATGAATAAATTATGTAACTACCGTGCATCGCACGGGTGCTAAGCTAGTATAGAATTATATTTAAATACCAATAACATTATATAAACTAGTTCAATTAACCAACTCTATCTTAGTTATCAATCATAGCTAGCTAACCTTTTAAACTACTACATTTTAATATATTTGATTTTAAACGAGGTTAAGAACACTAATAAACTTAATCTAATTTAATTAATATATTTTATCATAACAGGTTAATTATTCATGAAACCAAATCAAGAAATGCAATACATACATTATCTTAATTTTTTGCAAGTAGTAAATACACAATAATAATAAATTAAAAACAGATTAAACTATGGAATACATTGAACTTTTTTAAAACTAAATAAATATCACTCAATAATACAATAATAACATAAAAAACCAGTATTTCTAATATAAATATTATCCACAAAAATAGGTAACATACAATGTCATGTCAATGATCCAAGACTAACTAATCAATGGCAATAAATAATGACATGTCAATGATCCAAGACTAACTAATCAATGGCAAAAACTAATGTATGTCACCAATCCATGCCTAACTTATCAATTGCAAAAGTTAATACCATGTATCAATCCAGCCTAATTATGCAAATGCCTTTAGAAAGTTGGGGGAAAATGCTTTTACATTGGAGGGAAAGCTAATGTCATGTCATCAAAGTAGTCTATTTGATTCATAACTTTTACAAATTAATTTTACAGTACATAGAAGATAATTAATCGTTGAAATTAATTTATTAAGATTCAATAGTTTGTTATTTAATTATTTAGTTTATTTCAGTTTAATTTTCAATTTCAGTTAATTTTTAGTTTCGTTTCAATTAATTTTAGTTTCAGTTTATTTCGGTTAAGTTTATTTCTGTTCAATTGATTGCATTTCAGTTAAGTTCGGGTCGGTTTTATTTGGTTCAGTTGATTGCAGTTTCAGTTGCTTACAGTTCAGTTACGTTCAGTTTCAGTTAATCTTAGTTCAGTTAGTCTCAGTTTCAGTTAATCTCAGTTCAGTTAATTTCAGTTTCAGTTTTATGTTAACAGTTAATTTCAGTTTTCAAACGGTTAATTTCAGTTTCAGTTTGTTRAGTTCAGTTACAGTTCAGTTTCAGTTTTATATTATCAGTTCAATTCAGTTTCAGTTTGATACAGTTCAGTTAAATTCAGTTACAGTTCARTTCAGTTCAGTTAATTCAGTGAAATATTCAGTTATTTCAGTTCAATAATCAGCTTGATAACCAAATCAACAGCCCTAGTTGAGAAGCTAGTAAAAGTAACTTTCTACTTTGAAAGGTAGTTGTATGTGGCAATGTTGTTAGCGACTCATATGGAGTAAAATTCTTTCTAATGTAATTATCCAGCAATGTAGTTATCCATACATGAACATACATGAACATAGCTACAAGGAACCATGACTGCATTGAATAGGTACTACTAACATAGGCCATAGATGGCTTGTAGTACTTGTTTCGATATCCATTGACATCATCCAACTGTTAGAAAATATAGGTGATACTYATTCCATTTACCATATACTTGTATGTTTAATGTTGTCGTAGTACTTGCTTGTTTAATGCTACTCTTACATAGTTGTATGGCAATCAATTAATGAATATAAGGGGCTTTGATAATGGACACCGTATTCCTTATTAAAGTGGAGAGAGAGAGAGAGAGAGAGAGAGAGAGAGAGAGAGAGAGAGAGAAGATTGCCTAGCAAAGCGTTTCATTAATGGAAGATGAAAGAGAGTGACGTTCAAGCAATTGTTGTTCAGTTTTGGTTCGGCCTTACTCAACATGTGCTACTACTGTCTACTGGACCATTTCTTTATTTTACATTTTAATAAAGATTACATAATGGATGTTACTCTATTTTTAATAGAGTGCCAAATCCACTACATTCATACTCCCTCGTCTTTCGGAGTAATCCAAGATGTTCAATACTAGACTATTTTCCAGGCAATTCATGATTTCAGACTTGATTTAGAGGAAAAACAAAAATAGAGTTAGGTCTTAATTGGAGTGTTGATCAAACGGAAAACAAATATAGAGTGCAGTATTAAAGAAAGATACATAATTTCTCTCTTCAGCTGAACTTATTTTTACTTACTTTCTTCTTATAAGACACTGAAACTAGATCTATTCTTAATGATCATATTTTATTAAATGTTACTTTTAATATTCAAGCTTGTTAAAAGAGATAGAGAACGGGGGAGTAAATTGAAGGTGAAAAGAGGAAAGAGATAAATCAACTAATACTCTTCAATTGAATTTGAATGAAAGGGTGTAGAAATGGAGGGAAAAGTTAACATCGAGCACCTACAAAGGTCATTGTTATTCTCATTTATAGTTAACAGTTATGCGATATAGAATGATCAATATATCACTAATCATTGTAGAATTTCTCCCTAATCAGAGCGTACATATCCTTGTGCGATACTTGTGGTCAATATTCAATTGACTTACAAATGTTCTATAATCCACAGTGAAAGCTTGAAAAGTCAGCGTCTGATCCTTTACACGAGTCATGTGTCATATATGTATGTGACATAAGAGAATTTTTGTCTCTTCAAAGGCTAAAACGATAGTATTATGCACACAATATGCAAACTTTTAAGTTGAGTGTATGAAAATGTACAATGATATTGTTCACCTACCATGCTTTGAAGTCACATTGATATGCAAAATATCTAATAGCTCATCCAACAAGGTAACAAACCATGATATGGGTTGCCTTAGCACTTGTCTTACTCTTTGTTCTTGCAACTTTTTCCCCACTAGGTTTGAGGTGTGACGATATCTTAAGCAATTGGCTAAAACAATGGGCCTTATTAACAATTTGATACCCAAACAATGATATCCGACTATGACGCAACAYGACCTACTTGGTTTTGGCCACTCCTGTAGTGCTGTTAGTTGTAATTTGTAATGCTTCAAATTAAACAACTCCTTCCGTTTTTATTTACTAGCTACATTCCAAATTTTGCAGAGTCTGAGGTAATTTTTTGAGAGGAAAGATAGAAAGAGAAAGACAAAATGACCCATATAAGAGGAGAAAGATAGATAGAGACATAGAGTTTATTGCCAAAAACAAAAGTGTAGCAAATAATTATAAACTTCGGTAAAGAGAAAGTGTAGCGAATGAAAAAAAAAACAGAGGAATTCTTTTTTAATGCAGCAAAGAGCTAATCATAATGAAGCGTAAAAATGTTTCTCAGTTGGAAGATCACAAGTAATTAGCAGTTTACATGTACAACATTTGCAGGATATCCAAGAATAAGACTTGAATTTTCAACTTTTATCCTGGTAGCATATGCAGGTATATTACCCTAATACTAACAATTGTAGACTAAAAATGATCCTGTACCAGTATATTTGGTCGCCAACATCTTTCCTGCCGAAGTGGGTTGAGAAAATGCTAACTGGGAGTGCGCAAGAACACAGTCTGTAGAGAAGTTCTTCCTGCAAATATGCATAAGAATCAGACAGCACATACAGAGGATATAACTGCATTCAGAAACCAAATATTCATGCAGCTAGTAAGATCTCAACTCCAAGAATAGGTTTGTAATTCTTAAGAAATGATAAGTGCCAAGTCAGTTATCATACAGAGCTGAGTTTTCAGAATAAATATGAACACAACTGCGACTGCAGAGTGGTCAGAGTTGTCTTCATAGTCATACACTCTGTGCGTAGTTGTTTGGTGAAATGTTCAGCCAGTATTGAAAGAGTTTAGACAATTTTTACTTGGAAAAAAAGCCATCAAGTAGAAGACTAATAGCCTACACAGAACACATAGGGGAAGGAGTATGCTATAGCTTGTTCATTGCATAACCTTGAATGCTTGAACAACCATAAAAAAGTAAAAAACTAAAAGCATGTAAGTATGTAACATACTGTCAACTTTTTTTTAACGGATATCAATTGATTACAAAATAAAAATTAAACCTTGGGCTCTGAGATGGTGTATACATGGTTATATGTGATGAGAGACGATGGCATATACATGGATCATCACCCAAATTGTTACTAATTCACATGCTTTTGTTCAAAGACCTACCAGTTGAATAAATTTTAACCGAGGAACAGATTTTTTCGATGAAAAATATTGCTTCAAATAATTGGTTTGAAACTGTGAGTACAAACAATAGCAATCAATCTCTACACTCCCCCATCACCAACACTGCAGACCATATATACCAACTCTGAGCACAAGGTTTTTAGCATGAAACCAGTCTGGGCAGGTGCAGTTTTACAATTTCCATATGTTTGCAGCATTTCTGCATTACCTTTAACTGTCAACTACCCCTCACCATCCAATTACCTTCAAAGAAACCACTCTTCAAGAAAGAATTGTAGGAAGCTATTTGCGGTCATTGAAAACATATCAATAGGACACTTAATTTTTCATAATCAAACAGATACTATATTACAACACATTGCAATATTTGCAATGGTAAGATTTCCAAAAAATGGGCGTTATCAAAAGTGTGTTTGTTGGCTTCAATTATAACTCAAAGGACTAAACCATCTGCTTTGCTTAAAAAAAAATTTCACAGTGCCTGATTCAGATTCCTATAGCAGAAAATTCTATTTCATAGCATTGTACAAACTATGACTCCCAAACACATTTGGCACCAAAGTTCAGTCTTAGGTTACTATTGGATGTTCCTCATATTGGATTTTAAGTCACAAAATAGAATCCTCAGAAAAGTGATGTGAAAAATATTGCAACATTTTACAGAAAAATCATGCAGGAGCATGGACACTAGAAAATCAATGCAAGATTGAGAGTGATTACCCTCATCTCTCTGCTCTTTCCTGCTTGGACATGTTTTTAAACTTTTGAGGTAATGATGGATGACAAGGTTTCGTACAATTTAGTCATTGTGTGATGATGATGCAATAAGATGACAGTAAGTAAACAGCACTTGATAAATGTAACCTAGATATGGCCATTATTTTCATTCCAGTATTTGTTAACTTCTCCAAATCCAATAATTCTCATAAATTGACAAGAAATAAGGTTTCTTTTCATTGATAATAATGTTCGTAGTCAAAGCCATTTTCCTGATAAGCTTATAGAGGATGACCTCCAAAATTTTGTATAGAATGCATACATTTAATGATTCAAGATCTTTGATCATTAAAACAAGTGATAGTGATAATTTATAAATTGAATCATCTTAAGAAGGTAGTAAAATAGTTTCATGGCTAATTTCCAATTATTTTCAAAGTTCAGATGTTGAAGTGGACATTGGACTTACCTTAAAACAGCAGGTTCACTACATTGTTCTGTCAAATTTATCACTTGAACATGGGAAATATAGTTCCAATTTGTTGCTATTTCTCATGCCATAAACAAGACAGTCTCTAATGCAATACTATGTGGAAAAAATATAAGATGTTGGGAAGTGCCAAAGTACCTCACTGCATCCAACAAGTGTGTTGCAATGTGTTTTCTTCGGTTTGATGGAGTGACCCAGATAGCCCTAATACCACAAGAAACAGGTGTAGCTTCCTCTTCACAGACAATTGATCCAAGTAAGCCTGAGTCCATTGCCTTAAAGCTTCTATTAGTAGAGCCTTTCTTGGAGACTTCCCTTCGAAAGCATATCTCTCCAAACTGCAATGTCTTTGGTTTAGATATCACTTCTTTCTCACAAACCCCATCAGTAACTTTTTCCATTGAGTCTGAAAGGACCTTGTGTGCTTTTTTTACAGGCTCCACTATCACACACCCTGCAACTCTTTGTGAGGATATAAACAGAAACACCTGCAATAGCCATTGAAGAGTAATTTTAAACGATATACGACCCGTATAATTTGCTACTTCTTGCATCATACAGAAAACAATATCTCCAAATTCAGTGGAGATAAATATAACGCTAAATATAATACATCATATAATGCTATAAACAGCACGCCCGTATAATGCTAAATATAGTGACACAAACCTTACATAGGTCGCGGAAAATCCATCCTTCACCAAGTTCAATCTCCATCATTTTCACAACCTCTTGAACCTTAAACGAGAAAAGGTCGCAAAGGACATCAGAATTAGAATACAAACACCTCAATCTTATATGAAAAACAACAGAAGAAAACCAATGCAAAAACAATAACTTTCAGTACTACATCAAACAACATCCCAACCTTCTTCCTCTGAGCCGGAGGATCACAACTGGACACAACAATAATACGGTCCCTTTCGAGGGATGGAACATCAATCACCCTCTCATGGCGCCAACCCTATACAGCATTTTAGCAATTCAACCAAACACGATGACAAAATTACACATCTTATTGAAACAAGAACAAGATAGCAAGCTTATTGCAAAAAACACACCTTAAATGGAACACCATGAGTATAATTCTTGTGAAACGTACTGTGAACCTTCTCATCGGTTTCATCCCCTTTAGCATACTTGATTCCACAAATTTTACACTGATGTAAAAGAAAATTAGATTGACCTAATTCCAAATGAAATTGGGCATACTTTCTCTTTTTATTCAAATTCTTCGCTTTCAATTCCTCATCCTTTTGTCTTTGTTGCTCACAGTGTTCTTCCCCAATTAACGAATCACTCGTTGTTTCATTTCCCCTAAAATTTAGGGCAAAAAATTTCGATCAGAACAAGAACTACGATCTGGGTATGAATTAAACACAATTATTTTAAGTTGGTAATGCATAAATTGACATAATTGAAAGTACCTGATTGATTCACGAGTGTATTTGATTCGAATTTCTGGGTGGTTTTTTGCCTCGATTCCGTCGAATATATCAACGAAATTAGAAGTTTGTGGCTCAGATTCAGCAGATGAGTGTTTGAAGAACGATTCTATCTTTTTCTGCATCTCTTTTCGTCAGCTGAAACCAAGCAATTGGATATTTGCGAATTGCTAATTGAGCTCTAATGTTGCTGTTTGTGTCAAATAATTTGAACTCCCTCCATTTTCTTTATTCTGTCTTCGTCTCAATTTGTTGGGGTACCGAAATTTTATCATTTCGCGCCAAAAAGCAGTAACCTTGTGAAATGTTAAATAGTTCGCCTCGCGTGGATCMGGTGTACAATAAATTTATTGTAATTGGAGATTTTTTAGACGGATATTATTATCCGTGGCATTTAAGTTGATAAAGGCAACGACACGTAACGGTCACGTGTGTACTTCAGTGACGTCGTTTCTATCCGTCAAATGGACAGAAGCTAACCTCCGTCTAACAGCACAGTAAATTGTTACTTGGGTTGGGTAATTTTATAACTGTGGTTTAAGGGTTATATTCTCTCAGTTGGTTAGTTTGCAGCTGCTCGATGTTTTTTGAAGCTTGCATGTTACGCTTGATGGATCCCTATGATTCCTCGTCATTTGGAGATTTASTCGGAAATTCGACGTCGTCGTTGTCGTCTACTTCATCCATGGAGTCCGATGAGTTATTGAAACTCATTACTTGTTTTTCTGATTTTAAATTTGATGCGATTACGTTCATGACTTCGTCATAGTCATTCCGTGTTGTTAATTGACGTTCGAATGAAATCGTATTGTTAATTGACGTTCGAATGAAATCATATTGTTCGGTAATGAATGTGTTTGTATTTGAGTGTAACTCTGTAATTATCACGTTTAATTAAATATGAAATTAATAGAGGAATTCAATTTCTGTTCAACAAGAACATTATTGATTGCTCATAATGTAATGTCTTTTGAAGAGGGGATTGTTCGAGGAAATTAGTTGTTTAAAGATATTGAAGGTTTTATAATACTCAAGAGGGGGGTGAATTGAGTATCCTATTCTCCTACTTATTTTTCTTTCTTTTCGGATTAAGTATGAGGAACCAGTTGGGCTGGTTTCTGTAAGCAGCGGAATGTAAACAAAATTATAAAGGACACACAAAGTTTAACGAGGTTCACCCAACTATGGGCTACGTCCTCCTACCCTATGTTCTTTTATTAATCTACTCCGAAAAACAAAGAACACACACCTTGCTGTTTCCCTACTCCGGGAACCAACACACCCACACTCAACTATGAATGCGCACTCGACTTACACTTGTAAATCCAATTTTGTTTGAACACACAAACACTCTCCTGGCTATCAACCCCTCTATTGATTGCCTTAACAACAATGAGTTTTCTCCTTTTAAACCAACTTCAAAAAGCTAATAAGAGAATATAATATGTTCGACTAATGCTCTTGTGTATGACTCAAAGTAGGGTTTTTGTGCTTTTGTCTTTTCTCTCAAAAATGCTTTCTTTCAATCCTTGGAGAGAGAACTGGAATTAAGGAGTATAGATGAGTATATATAAGCATGTTGACCTTAACCCTAGTTTCCTTAAATCTCTCTACTTGCCGAGCAAGGCAAGATGAGATTTAAGGAAAGTATCTATCTTGTTTGATTTGATCATGAAGATAAAATCAAACAAGATAAATACTCCTAGGTTTAAGGTAACAAATAAAATATATTCCCATCTATATTTCCAGCTACATAAAATATTTTCAGAATAAAWCTTTTACAAAATATTTTAGAAAAATCTTTTTCAAACCGCAGCCATATACCACTCAAGGACATATCTGGTTCCCCAGCCTGGTTCCCTAAATGAGTATGTATTTGAATTTTATTCCAATCTTGTACCAGAATCCATACCATAACTCAAAACACATATAAGCATTTAAACCAAAGCATATAAGTCATACTACAGAGCATATTACATGAATTTCCTAGATTAAACATTTGAGAAGCATTTCTTCTTTTCTTCATGTAAGCTTCAGGATCTTGAATCTTCCTTTGAATACTTTAATTATGAACACAACCTCTTTTTTCGAATGACTTCGAAAGGTCTTCACACATCAAGTCTTGGAATCAACCTAATTACTGCACATGTAACATGGTTAAGATGCAATAAAAGGTATGTGACTGTTTTTCAGTATAACAGTCAAGGAAACAACTCCTACTGGTTCCACACCAGTATATGATCTTGTGTTTATTCAGCTGTTCCCTGTAGTAAGACAAGTTAGTTTTAACATACGCACATATAAGTATTAACTTGTCTGGGGAAACAGGTATCCTGTATCAGCTGGTTCCCAAACCAACTATTTTTCACAATTAAATGTCCTCACTACTAGAAATTTGTCTTCGGGCGACCGCTTTTTAGRCGGTCGCTATTGCGACCGTTAGCGACCGATTTTCGGTCGCAAAAATTAGCGACCGACACATCAGTCGCTAAGGGCCTAAACCTTTGGCGAGCTGAACTTTATTACCATCGCCTATATAAAAATAATTAGCAACCGATAATTCGGTCACTAATGTTTTTTTAAAAAGAAACTAAAATCAAAAATCACAAAATGTTAAACTCAAAAAACAAGACACCCTCACTCTCACTCTGTTCATCTCACAACTCTCACTCCATTCAACTCTCACACAACGCTCAAACCCCCAAAACCCCTCACCCCTCACCGACTTCCTTTCTCCCTCACCGTCGTCGGCTTCCTTTCTCTCTCACCGTCACCGGCTTCCTTTCTTCCTCACCGTCGCCGTCCTCTTTTGTTTTGGTCGTTTCCTTCTCTCTCATCCTCACAATCGCATTCCCTAACTCATACTCACTCACTCATTCACTCATTCACTCACACACTCACTCACTCACTCACTCACTCACTCACTCACTCACTCACTCACTCACTCACCACTCACCACTCACTCACTCACTCACTCACTCACTATCACTCACTCACTCACTCACTCACTCACTCACTCACTCACTCACTCACTCACTCACTACTCACTCACTCACTCACTCACTCACTCACTCACTCACTCACTCACTCACTCACTCACTCACTCACTCACTCACTCACTCACTCACTCACTCATCACTCACTCACTCACTCACTCACTCACTCACTCACTCACTCACTCACTCACTCAATTTCACTCAACTCACTCAATCTCTCCCTTTCACTCATTAATCCCTATTTTCTCCTTCTTCTTCTTCTTCTTCTTCTTCTTCTTCTTCTTCTTCTTCTTCTTCTTCTTCTTCTTCTTCTTCTTCTTCTTCTTCTTCTTCTTCTTCTTCTTTCCCCTTCTCCTTTTCAGTTTTTCACCCAAAAATCTGGGTTAATTTTCGAACTTTGGGGCTAGGGTTCTTGAGATCTGGGTTTTTTGGGGTTTAAATTTCAATTCGTGTGAAAAAATTAGGGGTGTTGGTCTGAGTCTTATTTTCTGCGTAATTATGTTTGTAATTTCTGGGTTTGTGAGGTTTTTTTGGTGTTCTTATTGAAATGTTTGGAAAATTTAAATTTTGTCTTGCATGTTCTTTTAATTTGCCACAATTTTCTTTCTTCCTGGAAATTATTATGTGGGTTTTATTCATATGGATTGAAGTTGCCAATTTTTGTTCTGCTTTTCTAATTTCTGCATTTTCTTGTTGTATTGTTTGCAAGTTTATATTTTTTCCAGGTTAGTAAAACCTAGGGTTGGCTTTTTTTTAGTTTTGAGAATGATTATGTTTGTTTTTGCAAGTGTTTAGTGGATTTTTGAGCTTATAATTTTGTTTGTTCATATTTTGTGTGATTGAAATTTCAGAGAATGCTTTTGAAGTAATTGATAATGTCTTTGCTGAAACTTGATTGCTYATTTGCTATGTATGTTTTTTCTTGTGTTCTTTAGGACAAGGTTCAGGAAGATCATGGTAGAGTTATGCCTGAATTTGCAGATGAGGAAGAACGTAAGTGATTGTAGCATAAGATTTTATCCTTTCCTTTGACCGAGCGGTCGACAACTTGACATAGAATTGTACATGTGAATCAAATTTTGCTCTGACTAAATTAATCTGTTTGTWTTGCAGAAGAACTATTTGAATTTCTAAACCTTCAGCTGGAAAGCGATTTAAACGTTGAAGAGAGTAAGCAACATTAAACTTTGATGTCCTTTATTCTTTTTCGGAGATTTATAATAGCCAGCAGTAATTCAGTATCATATCAGTTTCTCACAACTTCAACTCTCACAAGTGACATGGGAAACAATATATTGTGCTTTTTTGTTGGAAACACCTTTTCCCTCATAAGGATAACAGAAAGATAGAGCCAACAAATGATGTTGAATGATAAGGTTATTAACAGTTTATAGCTCTTCCTTTGTAAAAATAAAACTTAAACTACCAAATATATTCTTGTTTGGACTATTATTATTATTATTATTATTATTATTATTATTATTATTATTATTATTATTATTATTATTATATTATTATTATTATAATTATTATTATTATTATTATTATTATTATTATTATTATTATTATATTATTATTATTATTATTATGTATATTATTATATTATTATTATTATTATTATTTATTATTATTATTATTATTATTATTATTATTATATATTTATTATTATTATTATATTATTATTATTATTATTATTATATTATTATTATTATTATATTATTATATTATTTTATTATTTATAGATAAACAGGATTCTAAAGTTTCAGCTTCTGTTGAACGGGATTATACTTGTATTTAAGAATGGTGCATATACGTTTTTGAAAATTTTAATTACAATCATGTTTGGAGGTCTTAATAATCTTGTCTGGCGTGTTTTAAATGCAGCCTGTTTATAGAGAGAAGCTGGAACATTGCTCAGTAGGGAGAGTAGGAATCTTTCTCGTAGCTACTCGATGGCCTGGTGAGGGAAAGACATGCTCAAACAGACACACTTCCTCCTCCAAAGACTGAGACGAGCAAATGAGTCTATGCAGGGTGGTTAACAAATGGTAGTGTAGGTCAGATAACAGGAATCATAAATAGAAAACTAACGAGACTCGTTTGAAAAATTCAGTTGCGATGGAGACTCCTGCTGTGTTGGGAGCTGATTATGAGGTTAAGGGGCCACGACTTCCTTCTAAAGGATATATCTTCATTCATTGTGCATTGACGTCCAGTTTCACGCTAAACTGTAGATACTGAACACGCGGGGGCTGCTACTCTGGCGCACCTCTTTCTCTTAATACTCTTCTATGGTCTCTTAAATGGAATATATTTAGTATATTTGGAGATGAGCAAGAACTATTCACTTCGTGTTTATACCCTCAAATTACTCTGTTGTGTATGCCCCAGTGCCATCCATAGGTTGTGTTTTCAAGTCTCTGAATTAAGCTTCATTGCATCGAGTTCAGTTGTGGATCTCATATAATCAAAAACGAATAGCTATCCTAAAGCAGATGCTCCAGAGTTAGCGAATTGTGCTCCAGCTTCCTGTGAGTCTCCGGTGAAACTGAGGCACCATATGGAAGTGGATGAGAGAAAATTTTGTCTAGCCTTTCACATGAGTTATTATAAAGGTGTCATGCTGCGAAAAGTGCCGCTCAATTAGATCTGAACCTAATATAGTTTGTTCTGTGCCGGAATGATGGCGTAAAGGGTTCAATGTTGTGGGCTTGCTAATAGGTCTCTCACAGAGATTTCGAGCTTTTGCATCCGTAGTTATGAGAGGGGCACTTCAGTTTCAATCCCATTGATTTCATTTACTGGTGGTGTGCTCGGTATAAAGGGTGTTTGGCCTCTCTGTATAGGTTTGAGGTAGGCATTGTGTCAAGTCTTGGCAGACCGCTCAGCCAAGATTGACTGGGTGCCACACATTTTCTTTGTTATTTTTCTCTAATTGGATAGATACGGTGGAGTGCTTATATGAATTATGAGGAATGGTGGGGAATACTCTTCATTATTTGACGCAATAGTATCTATATTATTGCACAGAACAGTTACTCTCATGGATTAATACTTATTGTATTAACCATCCTGGTCTTCTTCGAACGAACAGGCCATCGAGGTATATTCTCGACTCTCTCATGGTTACGTTTACTTCCCACTTTTGTGTGTATGTATTCTTGCAAAGATGAGCAGGCTCTTTAGTCTTGATTATTGAAACATAACTGCCATAAATTAAGCGTCTGCACATTGCTTGCACATCGTAATAGGAGCCCCTCCAGTCCCTTCAGATGCATAAGCTAAACATTCTAGAGATTGGGCATGTCCCCAATCACATCTCACTAGTTGCAAGTTCCACCTCTAGGAGTTTGTTCACACCACTGTGAAACTGCATCGTCTTACCTGATAAGCATCAGACGGATTACAGACTATGTTTGAAGATGGTCGCCTCCCAGTTCTCGTACTCCGTGACTGGGCAAAGGATATAGTGATCAACAGTGAACACAACCAATATTCCCACTTGCTAAACCTGTCTTGCGTCATTCCCAACGTGTTGCGATGTGTTTTAATGATCATGTCATATAGTGAGTGCGTCTCTGTTAGGTTAGAGTCATTCGTGAGTCCTCTCAGGGGCATATGGTGCATTTTCTATATCCCTTTAGCTGGTATTTTCGTTTCAATCCCACGTCTTTTGATATACTTATGTAGCTCTTTGGGAATAAGCCATGTATGTTTCAAGTTTTCTCAATGACTGTGATTCATTTTGTAGCTGTAAGTTTGGCCATTATCTGCTCTCTAATTTCATTGTAGCAAGTCATACAACAACCTCATTGCCACAATTTTGCAGCTTAATCTATTTGACTGATTCATGGACTATTTCTCATTTGAACAAGGTCATGTCACACCAGAAGATTAGCTTCTTTCAATCAGCTCCACAAATGCTTGAGACAGCCTCCATTCTCTACTTATCCATTCCCATTTGATCACACTACAAGCATCAATAAGACAACTTAGCACTCTCTTTTTGTACCTACATACGACCATTCTTTTCCTATACTCTTAGTTCCATTCTATCATCATAATTGTCCACAGCTCACATTAAGTACTACCAAACCATATATCTGGCACCTTATATCGTAGAGAGGTGCGTAGAGGAAATAGGGAGCAATCCGTGCAAAAGAAAATGATAAAGGACAATATTATATAAAAAGAAATCAGAAATGTGCGACTATGAGCAAAGTCATACCACGTTCCACAGTTACAATATGTCAAAATTGTCACAGTGAATTTAACCGTATGCTGGCCGATAAATTCAATGCAAATCGACTAGGATTTCAAGATCCCATTCGAATTATCAATTGATATATACAGAAGCATGAAGTCTAAAAAGCCACTAACTTCGGGCCAACCGTAATATTGAAATTAAATTGAGAAAGTTGTTCATACTTACAGGCAAGGTTAGTTAAGTTGTAAAGCATATATAAGACATACAGAATCGGAGCTCCTTATTTCTAACCCTCAACCACTGCGACACTCACTCAGCTTATCAGTATACAAATTCCACAACTAGAATAGCTATCTCAAGACCATTCGATCGCTCTGTGGCTGTAGATGTCCTTGTATAATCCATTCCAAAGGCACCGAAGCTACGTTGTGTTACATAGTCGTAATGAAAATCTGTTCCGTGAACGATAGGCGTTTGCGTAAGCTGAATCTATCATTCTGTAGGTGTCCCAATACACTTTGAAGTCTATACTCGCTCTGATGTGTTATCGTTCTTTCTATTATACATTTTCTAATTGTTCTAGAGGTATCTTGATTTTGATTGCATGAAAGAAGTGGCATTTTGTGTTCGACTTTCCCTTTAATGGATATTGGTGTGATTTTTGGATAGAAACTTCTTCATAATGTTATGGGCTCCTCATTGTCGAATGTTTAGAACTCACACTCTGAAGACGGTGCATGTTGAATTTTGGTTCACCGACTTTACTCTAAGTACAAAAACCTCACTACTGATTACATTTGACCCTTAGTGCAATATGGTATGTATTCTCCTTTTTATTTTCTCGAACCCTGCCTATTCTTTGGTCACCTTCAAGGACTCATGGACTCTATCCCAAAGAAGTAAAGCCACCTGGACCTAGACGTTGGTTGTCAGTACATCTTATTTGGGGAACTCATCCATAACAATCATCCACCTTTCCTATGTTGACTCTAAGGCCGTTTAAACCACGTTGTCTCAAAGTTCTCGCTGGGGGGCTCGTTGTCAATCCTGGCTCCTTAATTTCCAGGTTGGGGGCTTCTTGTCCCCTAGCCCTATTGTACGTGTTCAAGTCTATTGCTTCAAGTGGAAATCCTGAAAAGTCCACTTTTGGACCCTGTCTCTTTTCCAATCAAAGTCACTGCTCGCCCAATGTTAAATCAAGTCGATGTCCAACGTCACCTTTGCTCTTAGTCTTCTTCAATGACACTCTTCAATTGCATCTGGTATAGGATTAACCCTTAGTATCGTCCTTTCATTGTCTAGAATCAACCTAGACAAGACGCTTTCAATCATGTCTAGAACCAGACCTGACTGGACTCTTTTCAAATTCAATAGGCTCTTCAAATCATGTCTGAATCAGACCTAGACGAGTTCACTTCAAATCATGTCAGGGAATCAGGACCTAGACAGTCTCTGCTTTGAATATCTGTATAGTCTTGATTATCATGACACCTAGACTAAAAGGA
>SNQN01000372.1:31308-53255 GCA_008642245.1 Bassia scoparia | reverse complement strand
CTTTTCAAGTTCCACCTTGCACTTGTCCAATTCAACCTCAAGCTCTGCCACTTGATTTTTTAAATCATGGTAAACTTCTTCAAGGTGATCACAACTGGCAATAGCAACTTCACATTCAGCACGTTTCTCCTTAAGTTCTCTTTTGCCAGTTATGTATGTTTCACCAAGTTTATAGCATTCATCTAATAAAGAGTCTATYCAAGCAAGCATATTGTCTCTATCATACTCATGCATATCCTTCCTAACTTGTTCTAAGTTTACCTTGTGTTCATGCAACACATCCTTCTTGGCAATCAAACATTTTTCGAATGTGCTGGTCCCCCCTRTGGTTTCGGGATCAGTGGTGTTTCCCTTGATGTTTGCAAAGGCAGTCATGCAAACACTAGGGTTAGTTGATTCTTCATCCTCATCAGATCCTGAGTCAGAATCACCCCACATTGATGCTATCATAGCGTTCTTGAAAGCTCGCTTTTCTCCAGACTTGGACTGTTTGTCCTTCCACTTAGGACAGTCTTTGATTAGATGTCCCTTCTCTCCACACTTGAAGCACCCTACAGAAGATGAGTTAGTCTTTTTCAAATTCTTASCTTTGAAGTTCTTCCTCTGATCTCGGAGTGTTCTCTCAAACCTTTTGGCAATCATTCCAATCTCATCTTCATCCTCTTCTACTGTTCCATTAAGGGCCATGCCTCTGGCTGGTTCCTTCTCAATCTTTAAGTCAATAAGTAATTCATGAGTCATGAGAGAACCAATCAGCTGTTCCAGAGACAAAGTAGACAAGTCTTTGGCTTCATTGATAGCAGTGATCTTGGCTGTCCAGGCATCTGTTAAACTGCGCAATACTTTTCTCACAAGATCCTCATCAGAATAACTTTTGCCAAGGGATCTAAGATCATTGATTATTGTCATAAATCTACGAAAACAATCATTGATCTTTTCACCCTTGTTCATTGCAAACAATTCATATTTAGACATAAGCAAATCAATTTTAGATCTTTTTACTTCGCCGGTTCCCTCATCAGCAAGTTCAATCCCAAATCTCTTTTGCACTACTGCATCCAGAGATTCGGTTGTACTCTGTCTCACCTATGGCTTGTTGTAATATGGACATTGCTTTTGCATTCTTCTCAAGCAACTTGTAATCAGCAGTTACCAACTCACTGTCTTTCTTGGGAATCTTATTCCCTTCAGCATCAGTCTTCACGATTGTGTTTGGACCATTTTTGACTACAAGCCAACACTCATAGTCAATCCCCATGATCACATTCTTGATCCTGTTCTTCCACCATGCATAGTTACTTCKATTGAACTTTGGTGTCTTGTTATCATAACCAATGGCACTTAACTCTTGAGTACTCATACTTGACTTCTCTAGATGTTACTCTTGCAAAAAGACTTGGCTCTAATACCAATTGAAGGTTTTATAATACTCAAGAGGGGGGGGGGGGTGAATTGAGTATCGTGTTCTCCTACTTATTTTTCTTTCTTTTCGGATTAAGTATGAGGAACCAGTTGGGCTGGTTCCTGTAAGCAGCGGAATGTAAACAAAATTATAAAGGACACACAAAGTATAACGAGGTTCACCCAACTATGGGCTACGTCCTCCTACCCTATGTTCTTTTATTAATCTACTTCGAAAAACAAAGAACACACACACCCTGCTGTTTCCCTACTCCGGGAACCAACACACCCACACACAACTATGAATGCGCACTCGACTTACACTTGTAAATCCAATTTTGTTTGAACTCACAAACACTCTCCTGACTATCAACCCATCTGTTGATTGCCTTAACAACAATGAGTTTTCTCCTTTTAAACTAACTTCAAAAAACTAATAAGAGAATATAATATGCTCGACTAATGCTCTTGTGTATGACTCAAAGTAAGGTTTTTGTGCTTTTGTGTTTTCTCTCAAAATGCTTTCTTTCAATCCGTGGAGAGAGATTTGGAATTAAGGAATATAGAAGAGTATATATAAGCATGTTGATCTTAACCCTAGTTTCCTTAAATATCTCTACTTGCCGAGCAAGGCAAGATGAGATTTAAGGAAAGTATCTATCTTGTTTGATTTGATCATGAAGATAAAATCAAACAAGATAAATTAAATACTCCTAGGTTTAAGGTAACAAAATATATTCCATCTATATTTCCAGCTGCATAAAATATTTTCAGAATAAATCTTTTACAAAATATTTTAGAAAAATCTTTCTCAAACCGCAGCCATATTCCACTCATGGACACAGCTGGTTCCTCAGCCTGGTTCCCTATATGAGTATGTTATGAATTCTGTTCCGATCTTGTACCAGAATTCATACCATAACTCAAAACACATATAAGCATTTAAACCAAAGCATATAAGTCATACTACAAAGCATATTACAAGAATTTCCTAGATTAAACATTTGAGAAGCATTTCTTCTTTTCTTCATGTAATCTTCAAGACCTTGAATCTTCCTTTGAATACTTCAATTATGAGAACAACCTCTTTTTTCGAATGACTTCGAAAGGTCTTCACACTTCAAGTCTTGGAATCAACCTAATAACTGCACATGTAACATGGTTAAGATGCAATAAAAGGTATGTGACTATTTTTCAGTATAACAGTCAAGGAAACAACTCCTACTGGTTCCACACCAGTATATGATCTTATGTTTATTCAGCTGTTCCCTGTAGTAAGACAAGGTAGTTTCAACATAAGCACATATAAGTATAAACTTGTCTGGGGAAACAGGTATCCTGTATCAGCTGGTTCCCAAACCAACTATTTTCACAATAAGTGTCCTGTTCCCTYTACCAGTTTGTCATCACTCAAAACCTAAGGGACTCAACAGATATGTTGCATGTATTTAATGGTAATTTGTTATTGAATTGAATGTAATTTCGGTATCTTAAAAATCTTGTATTCCATTTGTTTGTTGAATGGTTCTCTATTGCATTTTTGCGTTGGAGTTTGAGTGAAAAAAATCCAGTTGACAAAAAAGTTTAAGTTCAATAGTAAAATTGAGTTATGTATTTGGTAGTTAAGTTTAGGTGCTAGAAATTTTGTCTTTAACTTGACGTTAGGTTTTAAATACCGTCATTTGTAGTTATGCAACTTACGTCTCACGTCTCAAAGCCTGTTTAAGAGCTTATCATTTTTTTGTAAACTGTTTGCTGATTATATTCATTTGGTGGACTCCCTTTACGTTTGACAATATAGTTGGTGAAGAAATGGCGAATGAGGCAGTAAATGGTTCGTTTAGTGTAGTTGCAACTCTGTCCCTCCCAGGAAAGAAGCCATTCTCATCATTAGGTACTAGTAACAGAATTAGTGCAGGGGTGGAAGTTATTGGGGAGACCCCTATCCTAATTGACCAGGTGAATGTTGAGAATGAAGTTGTATGTCATGAGCAACATGGGCAGAATCTAGTGGATGCAGAGCAGTTGAGAGGTGCGATACATGTCGAGGGAGACACTGAGCCGCTAATCATTGATAGTACGAGGAATGTTGATAAAACGCTTTGTTGTGGAGTTGGGAATGTGAATATATATAGCAAAGAATGTCGAGGTGGGCAGTGCTGATATCCCTAAGGGTATTTATGTGGGGAATGCTGCTAGACTCGAGGCTGTTGGGAGCATGGATGCAGATACAACTGCGGCTGGGGTAGAGGCGGATGTCGAAGTAGGTGTGTCGGTTCCTGTTGTGGGAATGGTGTTTGAGGACATGTTTGAGATTGACGCGTTTTATAAGAATTATGCTAAACAAATTGGTTTTGGTGTAACAAGGACTCAAGGCTCRTACCCACGAGGAAAAGTGAGGAGAACAGTGACTTGGAAATGTGATTGCTATGGTGACCCTAACAGTAATTTGAAGAGGAAGTATAGGGCTATGGCGAGAGACATAGATGAGGCAAAATTGAAGGACAAAGAACTCCGTAATCCTAAACGGCGGGTTACCAAAATGTGTTTTTGCACCGCAATGCTATATGCCATCATTAATGAGATAGGGCGTTGGATGATTAGGAAGGTTGTGCTTCAGCATTGTAAACATGACCTTGTGCCAAGCAATTGAAAGCTGGTGAAGGCCTATAGAACGCAAACTTTGATCGGTTTGACCAAGCGGAAATCGTTACTCAGGCATAAGTGGGTGTATCCGTTCCTAACATACACATCAGTATTACATTGGAACACAGTAGCTATGAGAACATGCCTTTCATTGAGGGCGACATTCGTCATGTTGTTAATGAGTCTAGGCATTTGAAGATGTGGCCGGTGGTGATGCCAATGCGTTGCTATCTTACTTTGGAAAGATGCAAAGAGACAATGGTAATTTCTTTTACACGCATTGCTTTGACTCAAATGGTTTTATTACTGATATTCTATGGGTGGATGCTAAAGTAGTGCCGCGTATGAAGAGTTTTCTGATGTTGTGTGCTTCGACACTACCTATCTCACTAATCAATATCAACTTCCCTTTGCAAACTTTGTCGGTGTAAATCACCACGGTCAGAGTATTTTGTTCGGTTGTGCTTTAATCTCTAAAGAAGACTGCGATACATTTGAGTGGGTTTTTAAGGAGTGGCTTGGTGCTATGAAGGGCAAGGCTCTCGGCGGGATTCTCACTAACCAAGCTGCAGCAATTAGGAGATCTTTGGAAGTTGTTATGCCACACACTAAACACAGGTGGTGCATTTGGCATATCTTGAAGAAACTACCCTACAAATTTGGATCTATGAAATGGTAAGCTTGTACATATAAACCTTATGTGTCTGCTGTTGGTCGTTTTTCTTTGTTGAATGTGTTAATTGTATCTGCTATCCTTGCAGCTACAAGAAATTCAAGAAGGAATTCTTGGCAGTTATATATAATAGCCTCAATGAAGGCTCATTTGAGCAGGGGTGGACAAATGTGGTTGTCAAATATGGATTGGCCTCAYACGAATGGCTCGGGCTCTTGTTTGCCGAGCGTCACATGTGGGTTCCTTCTTTCATGACAGACCACTTTTGGGTTGGAATGAGATCCACTCAGCGAGTTGAAAGCATGAACAATTACTTCGACAAATTCCTTACARGTCACACCATGCTCTGTGAATTTGGGGAGAAGTATACTGCTGCCATAGAGTGTCGGGTTGCTCAAGAGAAAGAAGCTAATGAGAAGGCAATGAAGTTTAGGAGGAATAATTCTACCGGTTATGCTGCAGAGATATTTTTTTTTGAGGTTTTACACTTCGAATAAGTTCCGGGTTTTGTAGAAAGAGTGTGAGAAGGTCACCTATTGTATGGTGTAGGAGGAGAGTATTGTTGGTAAAATATCGTTTGACTATCTCCAGAAGATAGGTTTTGGTGTGTGGAAGGTTATGTGATACTCAAGAGGGGAGGGGGGGGGGGGGGGGGGGGGGGGGTGCGGGGGGTGGGGGGGGGGGGGGGGGGGGTTGGGGGGGGGGGGGGATTAAGTATAATTATCTATTACGAATTTTTCTTTCTTTTCGGACTTAATAAGAGGAACCAGTTTGGGCTGGTTCCTGTAAGCAGCGGAAATATAAGTAAAGCAATAAGAACACGGCAAGCAGTTTAAACGAGAGTTCACTCAAACTCTGGGCTACTCCCTCCTACCCTAAGGTCTTTTATTAATCTCTCCGAAAACTCTAAAACAGACAACACTCACTCTGCTGTTTCCCCTCATCCGGGACCACAGCACGCCCACACTCAACTGCATGAATGTGGCACTCGTTCACAGCTCGTAAGTCCAATTGTGTTTGAATACAAAACACACACCAGGCTTCAATCCCTCTGTTGAATGCATTTACAATACAACTTTTTTCCTCTCGTTTCTTGATTTACCTTCTTAACAAGCTAGTAACCGAGAAATTAATGGAAGCTCCGACTAATGCTCTCTGTGTATGACTCAAAGTAAAGTTCTTTGTGCTTTGTGTCTTTTCTGCGTCAAAATATTAATAACTCTTTTTTGATCGAGAGCAGATCGCCTTGTAGAATTAGAAGTATGATTGAGGCATGTATACTGATATGTTGTAGTTGACCTAGACCTACGTTTCCCTTAAAGTCTCTACTTGCCGATCAACGGCAAGATAGCGTATTTTTATGGAAAGTATTTACTCTATGTTCCATTTTTAATCTTTTAAGGAAATAATCGAAACTATTATGAAATATATGTATCGAGATACTACTGGTTTAAGGCAAATAATCATATCTCATCTATATTCTTCCAGCTGCAAACTTTATTTTCAAAATATAATTTTATAAAAATATTTTAGAAAATCTCTATTTCAAAACCCACAGCCATAATCCTTCTCAGGGAACATAGCTTGGTCTCCCCAGCTTGGTTCCCTAATTGAGTATGTTATGAATTCTGTTCCATTCTTTGTACCAGAAATTCAACACATAACTTCAGAACACATTAAGCATTTTAAACCATAACAATTAGTCACATACAGAGTATACTTTAATGAAATCTTCTAGATTTAAACTTTTAAGAATATCCTTCTAATCTTCATGTAATCCATTCAAGACTTTGATTCACCTTTGAATACATCAATTTTGGCTCTACTCCTTTCTATCGAATTCTTCGAAAGGCTTCAACACTTCAAGTTTGGAATCATCCTATTACTGCACATGTAACATTGTTACAAGGTGTTAACAAAAGGTAATAGTGTGCTGTTGTGTTTTTAGATAACAGTCAAAGGAAACAACTCTGCTGGTTTCTGGACCAGTATAATGAGCCTTTGTGTTGTATTCAGCTGTTCCCCCTGTAAACAAACAAGGTAGTTTCAAATCATAACAAAAGTATTAACTTTTTAGTGAAACAAGTATCCTAGAATCGCTGGTTTCCCAAAACCAACTATATTCACAATTAGTGTCCCCTGTTTCCTGCAATGGTTTTTGTCTCATTCAAAACCTAAAGGGACTCAACAATTCCCCTTTTTGATGATGACAAACTAAATCGAAAGTTCTGCAACCAAGCAAGTTAAAACAGAAAACCTTCATTGGTACTCCAAATGAAATTGAGCACAACTAGCAGAGACTCAAGGACACAATGAGCAAGTTAGCTATTCTAACTGGTTCCTAAGTAAGGAAAAAAATGACTCAATCTAAAACTTAATGAGCTCAATGAACAATGTTAGCTATTCTAACGGTTTCTAAGTAAGAAAAAAGAAAATGACTCAATCTAAACTTAATGACTCACATGAACAAGTTAGCTTATTCTAACTGGTTCCTAAAAAAATTTAAACTAAACTAGTAGATTCTAGGCTTCCAACTTCGACCTTTTTCCCCCTTTTGGCATCAGTTAAAAATCTCTAAGTAAAGTGATCTGGCACAAATTGGTTAAATGTGCTCCATCCATAAAGTGGCATCGACCACCTATCAGTGTTATGGGCGGCAAAAAGACAATTAGTCAAACAGGTCATCACACATAGCAAAAATATTATAGTTCATAGCAGACCAGCAAAGTTCAACCAAAGGACCCTAATCCACATAGAAAGAAATGTTTCATGGAATAGGGGAGAATAGTTACATAACCACAGAGTTAGTTATTTTAAGAATTAAAAGAAAATAGGGGAGGGGAAAACAAGAGCCAAAAACAGCATCAATGTCTCTCCATCATACTCTCCCTCTCTCCCTCATTCATCATTGCTCAACATCTCTTCTTCATCATCTGCTTCACAATCATCATATCAACTTCTCTCACTCGACTCTTCATTCACTCATTTACATGTTAATGGATGCCAAGTCTTTGTGGTTGGTAATTTTTCTCTCCAAAACGGAAATGTTTAAAGCTCTAGCCTTCTCCATCTTGATATCTGTTTCTTCTCCTCCAAGTACTCAATAGTCTCGGGTCTGCTAGCATGCTATACCGCAAGTACGTTGGTGGTTCTGGGATATTAAACTAGGAACACCGCAGTGCGATCTGATTGTCTATAAAACAGGGCAGTAGCAAGAAGAAGCAAGGTATGTGGAAGACCAGCTGTAGTGATTAGTGCGTATGCAAAGGTCGAGAAGAGTCCATGAATAGACTGATCTCCAAGGTATTTACTGAAGCATGTGAGTGACATGCGAAAGCAATTAGAGCGAGGACTGAGTTGGAGTCCTGATGGAGAAACAGATTCAATACCTGGAGGCCATCTGAGCTGATGTATGAGAAGGTCGAGGGAGAAAGGCGAGAGTATAATGCAACAGAACAAATCTGAAGGAGGATCGATGCCAGTACTCGCTTTCTCATTCTAGAGTCTTATACTTCCTTGGCCTCACTTATTGTATATGTTTGGATATTGCATATTAATTACACTAACCCTTGGTTAGTCCAGTGTAATCCTATTCATCACTCTAACTCCCAAGCAGTGAATCATTCGTCATGTGGACTAGGGTCCTGGCATCTTTCCTAGTGCGTTTGACACTTCGCTGAGAGCAAGCTAATGTAACTATTGAGATACTTGTCTGTCTTGTATCTGTCTGATGCACTGCGTTGATTCGGCTTATCACTGTCTCTTTGGGAGGAGGCATAAACTTAACCTGTAACTAGCGACTTCGTATTCGCCACTTATGGATGAGACATTTAACATCAAACTTTGTAGAGCCATGATACACACTCATAGTCACTCCATATGTCAAGAGATTACTTCTCTTTTAATGTTATTGGCCTAAAAATATAAGGGGGAAAGCATGTCGTCGAAGTTGAAGCCTAGAATCTACTAGTTTAGTTTAAATTTTTTAGAGGACACAACGTTTAGGAGAGTAGACTACATCGTGTAGTTCATTGGAGTCAATGGTAAGTTTAGCCACTACTGAGTCACTGAGTCTCAATCTTCTTCTGTTGTGTCCCTAGATTGGGACATACTACGCTTGTTCAATGATGATCGATTTAGAGACCATTTAGAGTCTATGTAGGAGATATCGATGAATTATTGATACCATTTAACTCTAGCTTTTAATGGAAACCAGTGTAGTGTAGAATATCGGATGCAATAACCATACGTCATTTGGAAGTGTCCTTAGATGTCCTGGCTAGTTGTGTCTCAATCTTTCTACTTTGTAAGGTCACAACTTTAGTAGCTATTGGTTACCTTAGTTCATTCTTAACTGCCTTGATCTTCCTCAAATGAATCTGCGAATTTAGTTGCGTTACAATCATTCAAAAAGGGGTGTACACTCTGTGCCTTGAAGTGATGCCCCCCTAGGTTTTGTAGTGAAACAAGACCACTGGAGGAGGAACACACTTAATCGTTGAATATATTGTTGGTTATCTAGGGAACAAGCTGCAATTATAGGATACTTGTTTCACTAAAAATAAGAGTATGTCAAAGTACCCATGCATACATGTGTGGTCATTTGCGAAACTATCTTGTCGTATCTGAGCAGGGAACCAGCTGAGTACCACTAGCAAAAAGCTCACAAAATACTAGTCACCATGAAACACAGTCAAGTCGTTTGTTTGGCGTTGAACCGTATCTATGCTATAACAAACACCCCCATATACTCTCTATGAATATAATAAACGACTCTAGTAAATTTAATCAACTCCAATAATGTTGAACTGTGTAGCCAGTACACGGTAACTCGATTCAAAAACACATTAGAGAGTCTCGACCAGATCCCTATCGATAGAAGAATACACTTTGTCCAATAACGAACAACCACAGTCCCATTGTGAGTAGCACCTTCACAAATAATTGAAGTATTCATAACATTGGATGGAATACTTCAAACAAGTCTGAAGATTACATGAAAGATTGAAGAAAATGAGCCACATAATTTCTTAAAAGTTTAAAATCTAGGAATCATGTAATATAACTCTCAACTCTTGTAACAAGATCGCACTTCTACAAATAGTTTTATCCAATAGAACAGTATCAGTTGCAGCTGTATAATGTCACTTGAATTCAATCGATGTTTAACTGATAATTCAATCCTTATACTGCAATTCTGGTACAAAGAATGGAACAGAATTCATAACATACTCCAGAACAACATATCCGGCGGAGAACCAAGCAGATGTGACGGAACCATGCTCATAAATCCAACTCTGGGAACAGTACGGATCTCCAATAAGCGCTTTGGTTGGTATTTGAAATCAAATGTAACTATGGATTATTCATGTCTAAACAAATGAATGTTGTCACTAAAAAATATATTTTTAAATTATGCAAAAATTAAAGTTTGCCAGCTGGAAAGCCTAAACTTCACTACAGTACTATGGAGATAAACATACTGATTATACTGCCTTAAATCCCTAGTATAGTAATAATAGCATTCTTAAGTTTAGTAAGACCGTGTCGGAGAAGGAGATCTACATTAACATACCTTTGACAGTTCATTAAGCGAAGGGATGGTTTTGAAACAGCGTTTGGCCGAACAAGATAATACTTTTCCTTGTCCACTACACCTTTCAATCCTACACCAGTTTGATGTGTCCTTCTTTCGTTCCTCTTGGCTTCTTCACCTCCTTCAATTGTTACTGGAGCAAGATTAGGAACAGGGTTTAGGTCAAATAAACAGATGCGTAACTTCCATTCTGAACATGAAAAGTCCATACCATCAGGATTACCCTATACCCTCCTTCTTGAGAGCAGTGATCTATTTGAAACTTCTCTTCTCCACGATAACACTCTCTCTTCAATTAACGATGACTCTCATACATGAAGGAAGATAGTGTTGAAGGAATTAAATTTAGGAATTGACACGCATACACATAGCCTAGCGAACATAGTGAATTTTTTATTATGATTGATCATACAACACCAAGACTATTATAGGTACGAGTTGCTATCTCATGTATATTTCCGGATGAATGTGAAGAACAGTTAAACGTCGCTGTTGGAATACAGTGAACTTGCAATAATATATGATACTATAGTAATGGAGTTGAACAAAAAAAACAAGAACACTGTGAAATTATAGGGAGTATGAGATGTAAGAGTATGATGTAAGAGTTGATGAAGCTACAACAAGTGGTGTACCACAAAGTATATATTAGTTCAGAAAGTAATCAAGTGGTTGAAAACAAGGCCTGTAAGCTAGAGAGGTGGTGTGTGAGGAAAATGATTAGTCGGTTTCGAAAAACAACCACGAGAAGATAACGGCTAGATTCAAATTTGGAAATGGAATTAGCAAGACCTTTTCACACATTGGCATAAATATTCTGTCAACCGTAACGCAATAGATTTAAGGACCCATGTGTAGATAGTATCTTGATCAAAATTCCAAAGAATAACTGAAACTAGAGATACACAAATTTTCCATTTACCGAAAGATATGGAAAAGTACCTATGATGGTGGAATTTTTCCAGAGACGTATAGGATTCAGAGTGAATTAGGGTACGACAAACCATAATAAGGAAGCTGAGTCTGAGCGTGGTTTGTGTCCTCATTAAGTTTTTTTGTTTTTTTCCTTCGGATACCTGTAACGAGAACATTGCATGTCTGTTTTTTCTGTGAATTTAATGTTCAACTAACTGCCTTTCTTGGCAACAATGGCTTTTCAACCTTTTTGAGGGAACAAGCATATACAACAACCACCTGAAGGATTTCGACATATGTGTTTACGGGAGATAGATTACAACACAAACACAATCCAACAATAAAGGAATATATTTAATGCGGCATGCCAATGCAGTGAAGGGTAGCCGCAAGAGGTTATGGTTTGAAAGCTCAGATTCAAACAATTGTCTTAGCGTCGGTTCTCTTATTGCTTTACTTATAGAATCTCCCGCTGCATTCTTTAAGACCGCTATGAACATTCAGATCTCTAATTAGATAGCACGAAACAAATATATATGAGAGCCTAATATAATAGAATGACACTATAATAGGACTACTATCTAATCATATCCCCAACAACGGACCCACCCCGACATCCATGTAGAGTAGTCATACATTGAGTCGTAAGATGTCCTGACCAATTGCATAGCAAACCCTTGCTACATCTTCGCAAACAGGCAATAATTCACGACCAAAACACTTATTTCTCATACCATATCCCAATACTCTCCTCTCTCCTAAGAACAGATGGGTCTGCACTCTCAAATGTGTAATTGGTGTGACCTTATGCTACGAACACGCTGATACTGGTATCTCATAAAAAACTCACTTGAAATAGCACTCGTTTTTATGGTCACTCAGAAAGTAGATATATAAGCCAACACTGTTGTCTCATTAAAAAAGAAAAAACACTAAAATCCTTCATCTCGCAGCATAGCCGAGAGCAGACAAATTATTCCCTAAACTTCATGCCTACTCATTAGCTTCCTTACATCTATGAGCAAACCCGACACTCTAATGGGCAAGTATAGCTGCTGGTTTCCTCTTACTCCCACACACAGAATTGAGAACTCAGCATGAGCCTAGACGAAGCGCAATGGTGTGATGTACTACTTTGCTAGACACTGTAGAGGAATAAAGGTTCCACGATTGCGTTCTTTAGCATACCGCTAATAGTTGTATATTATGCCAAGAGCCAAGAAGTGTTGAAACTCGCGATAGAGGTCACTCGCAATGTCGCCACTTTCAAATGCGTGGTATGCAACGTCTCAAGGAACGCACACTATGATCTGGAGCCCATCTGGTGTGTCTTATAAGGCACACAGTTAAGCGCACAACTGCCAACTTTTTAGGCGTGTACCTGCAGGCCAAATCCATAAAGTCACTTAGAATGCTACCACTCATTTTTCACACAAGCACCAATAATATCCTTCTAACACCCTTCAATGCTGAGCATATAACCTGGTCTTTGGATTTTGAGGCTGCTTGAAAATTAACTGGCTTAACATAACACGAAACCAAAAAACTAGAACATTACCTTGAATTATCTTGTAGTGCCAAAGGATTGAGCAGATGACAGTCTTACATCAACATTCACACTCCAGCAGAATAACGTAGCATAACAAGACGTAGAGGGATCAATCATACAGAGTTTCTCTTCTAAATATACATGGTTGAGTCCTATTCAAACACCTTTTCTAACTCCAAAATATTCAGCCATCTAGAATTTCATTTGTATATGTATGGTTAAGGGAGTAAGAGTGTGCCTTTCAGATATGCAAATCAAGACCAGCCACCTGTCTGTTTGTAGATGTGGTGGCCTAACTAACCTCTCACTCAAGAGATCCCAAACTCTTTTCAAAAAACATCTTGTCCAAAGCTACTAGCTTTGGTTGCTGTAATGGAGTGTAGCATGAATTTCTCCCACTGCAAGACTGGTCTCTGCTCTTAATCTGCTTAGACGCACAGGAAAACTACATTTCCTTCATCCAATTGCACTGCACTCCTAGACTCCAACTCCTGTCCATACAGACATTAAGAACCACATATTCACACATATAATGACCTGATATCTAGTAGGACAGTCTCTATATCTTTTAAAAGAAATAGTAAATTTAAAAGCATAAAACAAAATTCCATGTAAACTAATAAATACTCTGGAAACCCTAAGTTGGTGGTGATTTTCACCCCCGACAAGTTTGCAACTAAGAGTTGATGTTAATCTTGATAAACAATACAGAGTGAGATAGGTATGTTGTTCGAGAGAGTCCACATGCATCATACCCCATTCTAAGATTGAGAATCTAACTCTTTCCAATACGGCATCTTCTATAAGAAGCTTTTTGGACAAATCGTCTATCATTCACCAAGCCCCTTGCGCTGAGTCATGATATCATGGTAATAAAACCATTCTTTAAGATATACAGCATTGACACGTGTAAAAGGAAGAATTCAACTCATTGTTCTGTCCAACGCATGTCTATTACACTATCGCAATAGTATTGGGGATAGCAACGAGAACTTGGGTCCTCAATAAACCACGGAGAGCCTAACGCCTCACGATCCATATCAATCTTCAACATGCCTAGAAACTCATTTACATAATATTGTACGAATGCCCTCAATGAACAGAGCTAGTTCAATTCTCAAATGTAACATGTGATGAATCCGAATGTAATACGTCCGTGATTGTGTCAATCGTTAGGTCCAATGGATACACCACTTATGTTGTGGATAACGAAACAACTTTTCTAACTGGATGTGTTAATAACCCGATCAAAGTTTGCGTTCTATAGGCTTCAACCACTTTCCAATGTTGTTATGAGACAAACATAAGGCTCATATTAATAGTTACAATGCTGAAAATGGAGCACAACATTCTAATCTCATAAACCAACCGTAGCACATAATCAGGTCGCTCAAATTAATGGAGTTTTGGCATAATCACATAGCAATCGCGGTGTCAAAATAACACTATCCTTCTTTTGGGTTGTAATTATCGCTAAGCCAGTTTTTAGTGAGCATTTACGAGATAGTCAGCCCGTTCTTGTTTGCCTCTTCTGACACTAATGGTTGCCTAGGTTTGCCTCTATCGTCTAACTGTTCCCATCATCGTTCTAGATATTTCGCCTCTACATCTCGAACGATCCATTCGCTAACATAAATCGTAGGTTTGAGACGTCTTCACCATCACGCAATATTCTACCTAATGGTTTACACCAGAGTGCTCAAAACCGTTCTTCCTCACTTTTCCCTCACTGTCTGTGTAAGGAGAAGACACTGCAGTTCCTGGTACAACAACCCATATTTGTTTTAAGCATAATTCCCTTATAAACGATGTCCATCTTATAAGCATTCAGTCCCTCCAAAATACCACTTTCCAACGTAACCAGGAACCGACACACTATTCGACATCCGCCTCTACCAGCCGCAGTTGTTATCTGCATCATGCTCCCAACACCTCGATCTAGCAGCATTCCCACATAAATACCCTTAGGGGAAATATCAGCACGGTCCACTCGCCTTCTTTGCTATAGATTATTCCACATCCCACATACCAACAACAATAGAGCGTGTATTTACTACAACGTTTCCTTCGTTAAAGGCCATTTTTATCAATTGATTACAGGTCCCTAGCAGGTTAGCCTCCTACACTACAGACTAAGGGTATCAAGAATGAACCTAGAAACTGCACAAACATAAAGGCTTCTTGCATTCTCGGAGCTTAAGAGATCATCTTCTGCCCCATCGTGCTTTTGCGATAATGACCCACTTATCATACTTCATTCTTCAAACTTTGTCACCTGAGTCAATATAGGATATGGGATTCTCCTCCATATGACTTCCACCTCCTGCAATAATTGCTGTGTACTGGGAATGAGAAGTAATCGTATAACTGATATTGAAGAAAATGCGCTTTTGTCCATTGACAAACATGGTCAGTGAGGGTATGAGTGAGCTTGTCTCATGTTGTCTTGGGAACCAGCTCCAAACTAAAAGCGCGAATTCCATATAATGTTCTTACCTCTCTTCCGAGGGAGCCCCAGAAGGATTTTCATTCGTGCTGTTTTCCCTTACCTCTCTTTCCTCAAGTTTCACAGGAGTTTTGTATCACTTGGTCTATTTGTCTGCATTGATCTTGTTCCCTCTCTGAACTTCTTACACCTGTCCACTCACTTGCAGACGATACCAATCAGAGGTATTGTCTAAACCCTCCTGTGTATCCACATATCGCGTGTCGCTTGCGAGTCTCCTTCTATTCCTCTACGGCTAACTATTGACATCATAAACCTCAGCATAAAACATAGTTTCTGTTTGCTAGAAGAAAAACTATGAGAAGGTATAGCTCTAAAGCGAGGTCTGAGGCTCTTAGAGACGTGAGGACGTAAGTTGCAGAACTGCTACTCTAAACATGACCGGTGGATAGATAAACACAGCAATAAACGTCACTGGAATCGCCATGAACTTAGGAACTCACAGATAATCAAAATTCTCTAGTAACGGTTTAATCCTATAACCCCAGTCGCGAAATCTCAATACGAAACGTAACCTCTAAATTAATTATACCCTTAACTAGTAAAACAAACATAAACTTCATTTGTTGTGCACAAACTGCAGCTCACTTCCTCAACTACAGAGTTCTTTTTCAGACCTCAACTTCCAACGCAAAATGCAATAGAGAAACCATTTCATCAGTTACAAAACCAAATGAACATATACAAGATTTATATTAAGGAGCATACCGTAATAACTATTCAATTCCAATTAAGCACACATTTATACTTTTGAGATTAAAAAAATACATGCAACATAATCCCGTAGAAAATTCCCTCATGTTTCGGCTCAAGGGGTCATATCATTTCCATCAATGATGGTATCTTGCTTCTTTCGAGAGTGTATGTTTTGATGTAACCAACAGTCATGTTGCGATTCACACAAAGATACGAAAGTATGGCACTATTGGGGTTGTTAAACTGCACCCTGTGACTCTAGGAGTATTTTCATGAAAAAGAGAGTTTTATGTTGGTTTTATTGTGTAACCAAGGCGTGTCTAAGTATAGCTCCTATTGGTGATTATACCCTGTTATATTAGCCAAGCAATGTCCCAACCACTCTCCAACAGACAACTCTAGAAATATACTTATCATGTTACTGTGAGGAGACCTGATCAATTTGAATTACAATTAAGCATTCTGTCTTTTGGTCCTCCATTCACTTCACACTCAAGGGAGTGCACTCAGCTTAATATAAATCATAAGATTCATTCTTTTCATACAAACTCACCCATTTTGTTTGAGGGTGGTGGTAACTCAAGGGGTGAGGAATCTGTTGACCGTATGAACGTTGGTGTATAACTCTTGAGATAAAAATAATAGATCAACATACCACTTATCCTATGTTCCCTTACAATTAACCAAGTCACAAATTCACATTTTTCTAAAATATCAGCCATTATCGTTACGATGTCGCAAGTGGTCGATCTTTAATTAGGTTAGATTTCACCACAGACTGAGTGGAAGCGTTAGCGTTGTGAAGAAAAGACGACCGGTTTCTTCTCTACCGGTTCAGTCATTACCGAGAAGAAACAACCAACGGTTTGCATCGTAATCATGTAAATCATCTTTTGAAGTGAAGTTAAGACATGTTGAAAGATTCACTCAAGGTTCGAAGATTACCACTAGAGAAGAGAATGTACAGCATAGGAAATGGACAAATTCAAGTTCGATTAACAATATTAACATCTCAGAATTTATACCTATGTATTATACTGCTTATGTATGTCCAGTTCAGTTACGTAACTTAATGGTCTTTGGTTTAGAAACTCTGCATCGTGACCTAAATCAAAGCGTAGTTTTGATAAGTTTATGGTGGATATGAAAAAAGTTTTCCGTAAGGGTCTGAACACTGGTACATGACAATCCAGACAAGCAGTTTATATAGCAGTCAACTATAAAAGAGTAAACTTTTGCACTAATGCTGACGTTTGCGCAACTATCTGCACTATTCCATGGAGGGGCACAACTTTTGTAGGGATCCTATCTGCCATCATGACCTTGTGATGTTTTCAGCATAGAAGGGAATCTATACTGCCACCTGAAGCTGCTTGAAGGTTATTGACTATGAAAAGAGTTTAATTATTTTTCTAGATAAATATTATTGTTTAGTGTAACAAAGAATGTTATGTCATAATTCCTTCCGATTTTTTATTAATTGATCACTTTATTAATTTTCTACAGCCCTCGCCTGGTAGAATTATGAATAGGAATATATTTTTACCTTACTAGAAGATACCGCCTCTAGGAGTTACAGACTATTTGTACTATGGACTTTTGAATTTGAGTTATCGCATTCATGATTCCATATTCCGAACAAAAGATAGATCACCATGGTATCGCTTAAAAATCGTCTAATCTTTGCCACGTGCATGCGCGCATAGGTTTCAGACGATATTTAAGGAAACTAGGGTTATCAACAATTCAAATTCAAGATTCTGCTACTACTACACCTGTATCTGTTGAGCTTTCGACATTAAATGTGTAACTGATCTAGGTTTGGACTTGAACCAATATCATATCTTCTACTTACACTCTTTTCGTACACGGACAGTTTGTTGGAGAAAAGATGGCTCATCAATATATGATGATTATAGTTTTTGTGCAAGCCTTAACAACCATAAATAAAACAATGCACCAATTTGGCACTACAAAGAAAGCACTGCTCTTATTCACCTTGAAGTACCTTTACACTCGACAAGAGCGTATAACCAGTGCCGAAGAGTATTAATTCCCTTGCTTTTTGATTATTCTCATCTTATCTAGTTTTTTGATACCCAAAGGTGCGACTACTTCCTTTCAGGTTCATAAAGGCTAAAAACTGTAGGAGGAAGAAGAAACTGATCTTTTATCTACCCGGACATGTGATTCTTGACCATTTGTTAGGAATCAACCGGCCACATGTCGAAGGGTTGAATTAGTATACAATTAGGTACTCAGTGATCTGATACACTTTACTTGTATAGGGTAACATAATCAAACATAGTTTGTGTATGTTAAGGAACTCAAAATTTTCTATGGTACTTTTCCACACATTGCATCTGTTTGGTATTCCTTACTTTTCCCACACAGACAATTTCACATGTGTTTTGGTTCTGTATTTCACACTAATCTTATTCCAGCTGGACACTCATGATCTTGTGTCCATATCCATAACCACAATGATAACGAATAGTTGTGCATAGTCTATGAGAACCAGTTAAGCATAGCTTAACAATCTTTGGAATTCCCTTGATCCATGTGGTTTCCTTGTGAGAACAGTTAATAGTGCTTGGTCCTCGGTTTATTATAACGAAGACCAATCGTTTTCCTGCTTTGGGGTGACTGTGTTGTTTCCTCCCCGGGAATTGGTAGGAGGAATACACGTAAGTCCCTAAAGGGGTTTGTCTGCTTGTTCTGTTTGCTATGTTGTTTTCTTCGAGAAGAGTATGAAATTAAATTATACATATGTAACCCATTAAGCGTGATATGTGAACTGTGAGCCTCTATAGCCCATGTAAGATTGTTGCGTGTATCTACTCTTGACTTCTAAGATTCTTCCGATAATATACAACTCATCTTTTTTCTTTGTTAAAATAATCATATGCACTTTGTTTCAAGACTTTCATGTTGTAAATTTTGATATTACAAGATTATATACTATCCAATATGACAATGTCAGTTAATTTGCACTTTGTCTGCTTCCCATCTTTTCTCAAATTGTTATGAATCTCAGCATGTTCAGCGGCTTGACATATCTTTCTTCCATCATATTACCACTATAACGAGTAATCACTGATTTCCCGTCCTCCGAGACCTTGATACCTGAGTGTTTCCTGGCGGAATACAAACTATAGTGTGCAGTCATATGAGAGTTAACACGGCATATCTCTTATGAAGTGAAGAATAACCTTCTGAAGGGTTGCTAGACAAAATAATTATTAACAAAGCTTTTAGCCAGAGAACAAAGATAGAGGCCACATGCATACAATTACGAGCTTGCTTTTCCATCTAGCTGCTCGAAATCAATGACTCACTTAAACGGTTGAATAGTCTTCTGGGGAACCAGGCAGGTCAGCCACTCTTCTTCACTGCCATGGATCAGTTTGGTTTTAGTGGATCGTTGGACATTTATTCTAAGTTCCCACATTGACAAAACTCTGTTCCACATTGAGTTTCAACACTCTTAAGACGACCTATTGCCAACTTCGCAACTCTTAAGATTCATTCTGATAGACTTCTCCATAGGTGTGTTCACAATCGTGCGAGAGACAATGAGCACTATACCGCAACACTTCAGTTAAGCAGGTATAAGTCTTAATGTAATTAGAGTAGCTTTTCTTCAAAAGTGTTGTGTAAGTTTCAAAGTCCTAATGTACCTACAGTCTATGGATCTACAAGAATCTAATTATCAAGCAAGCAAGATTGAATTAACCAACCTTAATCATACTCATGCAATATTCCTGACTAACTTGTTCACTACAAATTAACCTTGTTGTTCATGCAGTTACATCCTTCTAGGCCATCCAAACACTTATATTCAAATTGGCTAGGATTGCTCCAAATCTGGAGTTTCGCGAGATCAGCTGTTGGTGTGTAGCCACAGAAACAGGATCAAGAATGTGATCAATGGGGATTGTTAAACAAGGTATGTACATTGGCAAACGCTAGGAGGTTAGTGTGATTCTTGTTCATTTCCCGCTGCATCTAGCTCGTTGAAGTCGCATTTAGAATACAACCACACATCATTGGGATTGCAAATACCAAAGCATTCTTAAAGGCTTGACGCAGTTACTTCCTCCGAGACTTGGGACTAGCTGTGCTCCTTTCCAGCTAAGGAAATCACTCTGATTAGAGTGTCCCGTTCTACTCCAACACTTGAAGACACAGCTTTCCCACAGAGAAGATATAAGGATCTAGGTTTAGTTTGTTTATAATGTCTCTTTGATACTCACCAATTTCAATGGTTGACATAGTACCATGCCAGAAATGCTAACGTGTGAGTGTTCCCTATTATATTCACAACAAGACCTATTATGGCAGTACACGAGTACACCGAGCCACATTCGTGCATGTCCATGTTCGTATCCTCATATAAGCGTAAGACTGTTGTGCCGCATTTTCAGGATAAAGACTCCTGCTCGTATGGAGCTGGGTGATCCTTACTGCCAGAAGTACAAAGTATGAGTCAATCAATAATTCTAAATAAAGTGTCTAGTATGATGGGAATCAGCGAATATGTCTAGCTATAAGTTTCCGAATTTGCAAATGAGAAAGGAGTGAAAAGATGAGTCACAAGTGTATTGTGGTTCTACGTAGATACAGTGATCTTGGCTGTTCATGAGCAATCAATGTCAATAGAGAAATCTGTTAAGACACAACCTATGCGCATATAGCTCTTACAAGATCTCATCAGAAAAATTTTTGCCAAGGGATCTAAGAGTTATTGATTATGTCATGAATCTACAAAACAATCATTGATCTTTTCACCCTTGTTCATAGAAATAATTCATATTTAGCAAAAGTAAATCAATTTTCGAATCTTTTTACCTCGCTGGTCCCATATAAGCAAGATCAAGAGTATCCCAAATTCCTTTTTCATTGCTGCATCCAGAAAATTCCGAATTATACTCTGTCTCAACCTATGGCTGTTTGTAATATGGACATTGCCTTTGTATTCTTCTCAAGTAATTTGGAATCAGCAGTCCATTCACTTCTTTCTTTGGAGTCTGTTTCCTTCAGAGTCAGTCTTCATATGAGTGTTGGACCATTTTTGACTACTAAGTCCACTCATAATCCATCCCCTATCAATTCTTGATCTGTTTTCCACCATGCAGTTACTTCTTGAACTGTTGGTGTCTGTACTATCATAACACATGCACTAAACTTCTTGAGTACACATACTTGACTTCTCTAGAGGTCCTCTTGCAAGAAGCTCTTGCTCTAATCACCATTGAAGGTTTATATCGATATCAGAGTGGGGGAGGGGGTGAATTGGTACTCAATTCATCTATTACATTTTTCTTTCTTTTCGGATTCTCTTAAGTATGAGGAACCAGTTGGGCTGTTCTGTACAGCAGTGGCACGATAAGTAAACCAGTATATAAAGGAACCACAAGATTAACGAGGTTCACCCAAACTTTGGGCTACGTCCCCCTACCCTATATTTCTTTGATTAATCTACTTCGAAAAACAAAGAACAACACCACTGCTGTTTCCTCACTCCGGAACCAAGCACACCCACACACATAACTTGAATGTGCACTCGCTGTCACACTTTGTGTAATCCAATTTGTGTTTGAACTCAAAACACTCTCCTGCGCTTCAACCCCTCTGTTGATTGCCTTACAAAACATGAGCTTTTCTCTTTTCATGATACTTCATTAAAAGCTAATAAGAGAATATAACGAGCTCGGAACTTAATGCTCTTTGTATGACTCAAAGTAAGAGTTCTTTGTGCTTTTGTGTTCTTCTCTCAAAATATTAAAACTCGTTTTGATCCTTAATGTAGACGAGATGTTGTAGAATAGAAGTAATATAAGATGGTATTTATATGTTTGACCTAAACCCTAGTTTCCTTAAAATCTCTACTGCCGATCAAGGCAAGATGAGATTTATGGAAGTATTATCTTGTTCGATTTTTAATCTTTTTAAGGAAATAATC
>SNQN01000372.1:0-26720 GCA_008642245.1 Bassia scoparia | reverse complement strand
ATGTCCAAATCTCTTATGCCAAATCCATTGATTATTATCTGAAATAGCTCTCAGACAGATAGACTTATTTTGAGGGATTTGATCCAGGAATGTAATGTAAACGTCATGTCTCCTGGTTCCCTCACATATAAGTTCACCTGTTTGTGAGTCGAATATGTGACATAGGTTGGCTTGAAATTCAACTCTATTACCTTTGTCACACAGTTGTGAAATGCTCAAAAGATTATGTTGCAAGCCTTCAACATAATATACATCATCAATTGCATTCGAAAGTGTCTTACCTACCTTACCTAAACCAGTGATGATTCCCTTGCTGTTATCCCCAAAGGTGACACTTCCTCCGTCAAAGGCTACTAGTGAGAGAAARTGATCTTTATCACCGGACATGTGTCTTGACCATCCACTGTCCAAATACCAATAGGTACTTCTATTCACTTTAGCTTGTAAGAACAAATCAAACATTAGTTTTAGGAACCCAAATTTTCTTGGGTCACTTTTCCACAACATTTGCATCTGTTTGGTCTTTTCTTTTCCAGACCAATTTCACATGTTTATTGTTCTTATTCACACTAACTTTTCCAGCTGGACACTCATGAATCTTGTGTCCATTCATACCACAATGATAACAAATGTGCATGTGCTTAGACATAACATACTTACCTCTTTGGAATTCCCTGATCCATGTGGTTTCCTTGGGAGACCAGTTAGTCCTGGTTCCTCGTTTATTATAACCAAGACCAACTTTCCCTTGGTMACCTCGATTTGATGTCAGTATCCCTAAGGTTTCCTGTGTAGTCAGTAATTTACTTACATGTCTATGACTCTCATGTAATTCCTTCTCTCTTGATTTAAGATTCTCAATTAACAACTCATTTTTTTCTTTTAAAATAACAATATCACTTTTTCAAGATTCAAGTTGTAAATTGATATTCAAGATTATACTATCCATAGACATGTCAGTAATCACTGTCTGCTTTCCCTCTTTTAATTGATGAATCTCAGCATGTAGGTCACATATCTTTCCATCATATTCATCTATCAGTTCACTGATTTCTTCGCTGATACCTATTGGGGAACAATATAGTGTGCAGCTTTGAGTAAAGCATTCTCTTTGTGAAGATCTTCTAAGTTGCTAGCCAATATTTCAAAGGCTTTCAACAAAGAGGTCCTGCTACAAAAGGTTGCTTTTCCTCTAGCTGCTGAAAAATCAATAGACTCACTTAAGGTTGATAAGTCTCTGGGGAACCAGGAGGTCAGATCTTCTTCACTGTCAACTGGATAGTTTGGTTTAGAGGATCTGGKATTTTCAAGTTCCACCTTGCACTTGTCCAATTCAACCTCAAGCTTTGCCACTTGATCTCTTAATTCATGATAGACTTCTTCAAGGTGGTCACAACTGGCAATAGCAACTGCACATTCAGTACGTTATTCTTTAAGTTCTCTTAAGTTATGTAAGTTTCACCTAATTTATAGCATTCATCTAACAAGGAATCTATACAAGCAAGCAAATTGTCCCTATCATACTCATGCATATCCTGCCTAACTTGTTCTAAGTTTACCTTGTGTTCATGCAGCACATCCTTCTAGGCCATCAAACACTTTTCAAATGTGCTGGTTCCCCCTCTGGTTCCGGAATCAGTGTTGTTACCCTCGATGTTTACAAAGGTAGTCATGCAAACGCTAGGGTTAGGTGATTCTTCATCCTCATCAGACCTTGAGTRAGAATCACCCCACATTGATGCTATCATAGCATTCTTAAAAGCTCGCTTTTCTCCAGACTTGGACTGCTTGTCCTTCCACTTAGGACAATCTCTGATTAGATTTCCCTTCTCTCCACACTTGAAGCACCCTACAGAGGATTAGTTAGTTTTTTTTAAATTTTTACCTTTCAAGTTCTTCCTCTGATCTCGGAGTGTTCTTTCAAACCTTTTGGCAATCATGCCAATCTCATCTTCATCCTCTTCTACTGTTCCCTTCAGGGCTATGCCTCTGGCTGGTTCCTTCTCAGACTTAGAGTCAATCAATAATTCATGTGTCATGAGGGAACCAATCAGCTGTTCCAGAGACAAAGTAGACAAGTCTTTGGCTTCATAGATAGCAGTGATCTTGGCTGTTCATGCATCTGTTAAACTGCACAATACTTTTCTCACAAGATCCTCATCAGAAAAACTTTTGCCAGGGATCTTAAGATTATTGATTATTGTCATGAATCTACCAAAAACAAATTCATTGAATCTTTTCACCCTTGTTCATAGAAAATAAATTCATATTTAGAACAAAGTAAATCAGATTTTGGATCTTTTCTACTCCTGGTGTCCCTTCATAAGGCAAGATTCAATGAGATCCAGATAATTTCTTTTTCACAATGCGTGCCAACCGGAAATTACGGGTTATACTTCTGTCCGTCACATATGGCCGTGGTGTGTCTATAGACAATTGCCTCTGTATTCTTTTCTAGTGAATCTGTAATAGCAGTTCACCAATTCACTATCTTCTTTGGAGTCTTGTTCGCTTGCAGAGTCGAGTCGTTGAGATATGTGTTAGGACCATTTTTGACTAGTAAGTCAACACTCAGAATGCAATCGCCCATAATTCTCAGTTTTTGATCCTGTTTTCCCCGATGGCATAGTTGCTTCCGGTTGAATTTAGTGTGGTCTTGACATCATATACCAATCGCACCTAATCTTGAGTACCATACGTTGACGTCTCTAGATGTTACTCTTGCAAGAACCTTGGCTCTAGATACCAATATGAAGTATGGTCTATACTCAAGAGGGTGGGGCGGTGAATTGAGTAGTAATGATTATAACCAATTTTTCCTTTCTTTCGTCGGATTAATAATGAGGAACCAGTTTGGTGTGGTTCCTGTACGCAGCGGAATATAAACGTAAGAGCAATAAACGAACACGATGAGATTTAAACAGAGTGGTACCGCAACTCTGGGCTACGTCCTCCTGCTCCTATGGTTACTTATTAATCTTACTCGGAAAAAAAAACTCGCTCACTCTAGCTGTTTCCTTACTCCGGAACCACACACCCCACAACTGACTGCGAGAGTGTGCACTCGACTCGACACTGTAAGTCCAATTTAGTGTTTGAGACTTCACAGAACACTCACAGGCTTCAACCCTTCTAGTGAAGCCTTTACAATAACACTTTCTCTTTTCTGATGTACTTGTCTAAAAGCTAAAGTAAGAGAATATGACGAAGCTCGACTAATGCTCTTGTGTTTGACTCAAAGTAAAGTTCTTTGTGCTTTGTGTTCTTCTCTCAAAATATTAAACTCGTTTTGATCCGTAGAGAGATGTGTAGAATTAGAAGTATAGATGAGTATTTATATGTTTATTGACCTAAACCCTAGTTTCCTTAAATCTCTACTTGCCGATCAAGGCAAGATGAGATTTATGGAAAGTATTTATCTTGTTCGATTTTAATCTTTTAAGGAAATAATCGAACAAGATATATACTCCTAGGTTTAAGGCAATAATCATATTCTCATCTATATTTCCAGCTGCAAACTTTATTTTCGAAATATCTTTTATAAAATATTTTAGAAAAACTCTATTTCAAAACCYCAGCCATAATTCCACTCAGGGACACAGCTGGTTCCTCAGCTTGGTTCCCTAATTGAGGATGTTATGAATTCCGTTCCATTCTTTGTACCAGAATTCATACCACAACTCAGAACACATATAAGCACTTAAACCATAACAATTAAGTCACACTATAGAGRATATTACATGAATTCCTAGATTTAAACTTTTAAGAATATTCCTTCTAATCTTCATGTAATCTTCAAGACTTTGAATTCTTCCTTTGAATACTTTAATTTTGAGCACACCCCTTTCTTCGAATGTCTTCGAAAGGCTTCACACTTCAAGTCTTGGAATCATCCTATTACTACACATGTAACATGGTTAAAGTGCAACAAAGGGTATATGACTTTTTTTCAGCATAACAGTCAAGGAAACACCTCTTGCTGGTTCTGGACCAGTATATGAGCTTTGTGTGTATTCAGTTGTTACCTGTAACAAACAAGTTAGTTTCAATGCATACACAATAAGTATTAACTTGTTTAGTGAAACAAGTATCCTAATCAGTTGGTTCCCAAAACCTACTATATTCACAATTAAGTGTCCTGTTTCCTGTAATGGTTTGTCATCATTCAAAACCTAAGGGACTCAACAGGTGTATCCTAAGAAGAAGGGTCCTGCTGTCCTAACTGATGCATTTGTATATTATAGTGTGATTTACAATGCTGAGACAAAGAAGCCGTTTGCGATTGTAAGATYTTTGAAACTCAACGTATAATGTGTAGGCATTTAATTAGGTTGTATGAGAAGTTACATATTAAGGACGTTTTGGACAAATATGTTGTTAGGAGGTGGAGAAAAGATATGGTTCGGAAGCACTCGAGTCTAAGGGTAGCACATCACGACTTGTCTCCGCACGGAAGAGGTGCGAAGGCATGACAAGCATGTCTCCGATGTGGCATGTAAAAATGACAAATTCAGTATGATTTTCATTCGAGGAATGGAATTGAGAGTTTATGGCTGCTGAGGAGTCCATCCAAATGGATGACATCGGAAACTTAAAGGGCAAGTCCAATGGCACCACTAATGTGAGCAGCTCTGTGTAAGAGGGGTCTAGCATATTTGGTCTTAGTAGGCCTTTTGAAGGATTCATGTCACAGTGTGGTGAAAATGTTGGCGGAGGATTAGGTTCTGGCCCTATTTTGGATGGTGAATGCTGTCAACCCAGTGTTAAGGATCCTTCTATTCCAAAGAAAAGAGGTAGGCCATGAGGATCTCGTTTCAAGGCCATATCAGAGACGAGTTGGAAACTAAGGCAGCCTGATGATAGTGTCGATGATGAGGCTGAGTGTGTGTCAAAGAGCAAGGGTAAAGGCAAGTAAGAACCTAGGGGAAAAGGGGAAAAAAAGGATGAATGATGGGGATGACGCCGTACAAGATCAGGTTGTCAATGTGTATCCATATTGCTTCAGATTTTTTTGATGTTAATTAGAATATGTGGTAACTTAACTGTGTTTGCAAGTATATTTTGTAGGATTCTATTGGGGCTGCCGACTTGGTGGGTTCTCAAAGCTAGAAGATACCGYTATGTAATCCATGAGTTTCAAGGAATAATACTCCTGATTAAGGTGGGGTATTTTTGAAGGTGTTATTTTCCCTAACTCTTCTACTCTACATTTTTTTCCCATAACTTTTCCCAGGTCAAGAGACGAAAGGTTGTCACGTTCAATAGAGTTATCGGTTCTCAGCATGATAACTTTGTAAGCGTCGAGGATGAATTGCTTGATCGAAACTTTGTGAAGTATGACATATGACACCTTCAGGTTAGTGTAATGGTTTTAATATTAGTCATTGCTTTGTTTCATTGAAAGCTTTAGATCGATTTTGCCTTTATATGCTAGGCGACCTGCACGAAAAATGTTCCTAAGAACTTGGAGTGTTGAATACAACGTACGGTGTTATGGAAAGGAAAACAACCTTTATTAGTTACACCTAACCGGTAAATAGTTGTTTTACCTTATAATAAATCAACTGCAAGAAACATCTAATTATTGGATGTTTTGACATGCTTGTTTTACTCTACAATGATCACGTCTTAGGAGAGACCAAACCCCTTCCATCTACGTAGTAGAATACTCTTAATCCTCCATATGCTGTTTTATGTGAGAACACTGTCATTTTCACTCCAAACCTTGTAGTTTTGGTTGTCATAACATACCTGTTTTTGACCTTTGTAGTCCATGGTTGACTTATACCTGGGACAAGGTATTTGTCGCTTGACCAGAATGTATTTAAACCAGGTGGTTCATGTGATTGTACTCCCTCGTTTGTAACCAAAACAACTATGTTGTACGTTTCTCCAAGAAACCTTAGTCCATAAGCAACTACCCCGATGACATCGTTCCTCTCGACRTTGTAACGGCTGCGGTCGGTGTAGTTGTTGGGAACCATAAATTGGGAAATGGAGTCGACAACTAACAATCTTACAACATGTAACTCTTCCTTTCCTGTTTTCATTTTTTCCCCTTGATCGTTGATAATGTTGATAAGATCGTATGGTGTCACACCAAATGTTGTCAAAACCCTTGTTGACGAATCCATTGTTGTGTTTGGCTGACCCCTTTTCAGTTTCAATGACCTCCACATTTCATTCAAAACGTGAGTCTCAAGGGGACCACCATGAGAAATGAAGACACAAGTACCTTCTAGACCCCCGCATGCTGTTGGATAGATTGCAGTTATCACTGTCTGCAAGTAGAGCCTAGTCTTGCCCATTCCCCTTTCTCCGCATATCTCTGTTATTTTACCAGCTTCAAACCCACCCGATGTGAACTCATCGTTGGACTTGCACCAAGTTCTTATTTTGAAAGTCGTCATTTAGTTAGACCTTTAAGTTGTGTTTCTGTTCTGTTTGTTGGTTGCAAGAATGATTAAACTCGATGATGAAGTTAATGTTTGAAATGCTGTCATGTATAAACCTCTCATGCAACACTTACATTATGTTTTAAATTCAAATTCTTTTGAAAAATAGCTGTTATAAGTTGTTGTAAAGTGGTTTTTAACTTTCTGATTGGACCATTGTCACTTGTTGCATCCTTGTAAATGATGTTGCAGAGACAATGATGTTGAAGAAGCTTGCAACACTCATGGAGCAATTTGTTTAAAGCTTTAGGTATRGTCTACGGATCAATTTCAATTCCATTTATTCGACGYGTTACGTTATGTAATATTACACTCGCTGTATAATTTAGTGGTATTGTAGTACTCGGATAAATAACTAGTGTGGACCGTAGTACTTATGTAATTTAATCAAAGATTTATTGTTGTAACAGTTGGTAACTTGGTATTGTGATCATTGTTGTGAAAGTTGGTATTTTATTCCGTGATGAATGCCCTAAGTGTAAACATACTGAATTATAGTTTTATTTGAATCTCCTGCTTATGCATTAAAGTATTAGATGGAGTCAACATTATGCAAGTGCTTAAGATTCGTGTAAACACATGCAATCATTGTTATCTGACATAAAAAATTAAACCTAATTAACTTACAAAACACTTGTGCAATATCCTGGATTTCATAACAAACATCAAACCACAATACAAAACATTTGGTGTCTTGCTAACACTCATTTTACAAAATACATGACACCGAAGAACACTGTCATAATAACAATAACAATAAAGAGAGTCCTCCTTTTAGCATCTGATTTCACTAAACACCTCTGGCTGTGTTGAAGCTGTGTGTGCAAACTCTGAACTTCCTCCTTCAAAGCCTTGTTTTTAAGCTTTATGCACTCAGTGTTTTGAACATGCAACCCATGAGTTGAGTCAACCTCTGGTGTTCCATGTGTCTTCTATGATCCTTCCTCGTCAAGGGTGTCCATGCATGGTGATGTCGTGGAGCGGCATAAACATGTTACATTTGGTGTCCTAGGAGGAATAATCAAACAAAGTTAATAACAGTAGTAATATGGGAAACAAGATTTGATGTACGCAAATAAAACCATACCGGCCATAACGGGCATCCGTAGAACTGGCAACCTTTATTAGGCCTTGTCTTCACGYTTCATATGACCGTGTCATTTCCACACTTGCATTTGACTCGTACATGGATAACACGCTGCGAGGCACCTGCTATTGGTCTGAAAYAACTAGACCTAGAATGTGACATTTCAACTAATATGGGGGAATAAAGGGATGAATGAACAAGTAGCAGAGATGTGATATTATATTGCAATAACATTGGAAAAGTACGTGAACACTTGCGGCCTCATAGTCCATCCTTAAATATGGATGGTTTAGGTGGCACACATGTAACGGTATTATTTTGCAACGGCTAGTTGCATGACAATATCTCAYCTCCCCATTCAAATCAACACAGAACACAAAACCATAAAATACTTATTCAATAAAGGTTACACACATTCAGAGTGAGTTAGAGACAAATTACATATTTGAAAATCAAGTCTTAGTAGAAACGAAAGCTACGTAGTAGAGGGTTGTTGCAGTCCCGAGACACGTTAGTAATCTTCGTCATCACTAACAAGGAACGAATCATGAACCAGAAATGATATGGACAAAGAACCTGTGACTAACCCGATATATACATTTTTGGAACAATGGAGAAAACATATCCAAACAAACATACACTAAATTAGCTAAACAACAAATCACACATTACAAAGCATTGTAATACTTGAAGTACCCCTGCAAACATGAGATCGTCGTTATGCCCAGTTGGCTTTAATGTCAGCTTTGCACCGACATCTTTCTTCCACATCACTATGCAGCCTCCAGATAGTGAGAAGGATTCCTTTATCTTCTAGTGCATGGGCAGCTGCAGTTCTTGCCAAATCGATTCGAAATTCTGCTTTGAAATTCTGGTCTCAGTCATTATAAGAATTGATGGATCATGAGAATCCAAGAGTTTCCCAAGATTCCTCTCGAGAGAGGGCCTTGAGAAACCACGACAATTCCAGACCACAATTGGACCTTCTTGAGGTATTAAACCACGATCAAACACGAATATAGGTGGCACAGAGATACGTGTGAAGGTTTTTGTTAGATTGTCATGAATTTCACCTTTTTCACTACAAAAACAACGCTTGACAGCTTTCTACATAAGTTAAACACAACAACACAATTATTAAATGTACCAATTCGTGCAATCACATCTAACCTATCCAGCTTCACCTCTGATACAATTAAATCGACATCTGACACGGGGTCAAAAATCTSTTTGAAAAATCCGGAATGAAATGCACACATCGGTCTCCTGGAGTTGATGAATGACGATAACGTCTTCCGCAACTCTTCCAAGTTCACATTACCAAGCAGATCTGTGTAATTGGGTATGTGCCACGGTACTACATCGCCCCCACTCCTTCGCTGCATTTTGAGGGTTCTTAAAGTTTCTTGTCGATCGGAGGTTGGGTTCTAATCTATTTCGATCAATTCCTCCTCTGTGACTGACATTGTGTAAGGGCCAAATACGAGTGGTATTCGAAATCGGTTACCCGCAGCTCATTTTCATACCTAGTGACGTTTGTTAGGAAATCGATTTGGATGGGAAGAGGGTTTGTGGTGTTGGGAGGAATGGTAGTTAAGTGGGAGGGCAACGATAACATTTCTGCCATCGATTGTATTTGCAAATAATGAAAGGGGCGCCGTTGGGGAGAAGTGCAGTGGTCCACGGGTTGGTGAGGCTTGTTAGGGTTTCGCATATATATATGGATCGGATCCGAATTGACTGAAAACCTTAAGTGAAATTCTGGAAAGAAATTTCCCGCCAAATAAAAATGATAAAATATCCTACGAAAAAATTCAGTTTTGTCTGAGACTTTCCCGTATTTTACTCCTGCTTGTTGAACTGAGTCATTGACACGTACTTAGCAGGTTTATCCCTTTTGACAATTTTCAAATTTAACTAGTAATTATCCTTTTTCTACTCTTTTTTGTTATTCGAGTTTCGAGCTTATTCGAGCGAGTACGAGTAAACTCGAGTCGAGCGTTGACCGAGCTTTGACCGAGTCGAGCACGAGTTGCTCGCGAGTAGCTCAGCTTAATAAGCACTCCTAGTCCTTACAATAATTATGGATTTATCGCATACATTATTAATTCATTGATATTCCCTTTTCCTTTGTTTAACTTTGATTAACAATACCAACTTTGATTAACCGACTTTCAAACAAAAATTATTGCGAATTTAAATGAACAAAAAAACATTTAAAGAATTATCCTTGATAACCGTTATTATGAACCGTTCTCTTTAATCCCAGTTTTAGATACATTGCCAAGTTGAAGAATGTCCAGGTTCTGTTAACTGTACATTGTATGCTTAGCTGTACACCGATTGAATGTTTTGAACAGATTGACTGTAACGTATAACGAAGCAACTCCGAACATTCAATTAATTGAGCAACACCATTACATTTTTTTACAAATCAGACACAAATAGTTCAACAAAAGGAGTGAAATGAACGGTTGGGAATGATTCCCTTTCTTTTAAATGCCCTCATCTAGCGAATTTTTGGTCTGACAGATCAAACCAAAGACACCGGCTTGCCACTTAAACCCTCATTAGCTTCCTCGATTGAATCTGACTCCCAAACGAACACTCCGACCCAAAACCAAACACAATGAGCATCAAAGAGAATGAGGGAGTTGTTGTCCCCGAATCGCGAGAGCTCGTTCTCGCTTAGGAGACACAACCAACTCCCCTAGCTGTTCAGATTCTAATGTCGCAGAGGAGAAGAAAGACAGTACGTCATCTGCCAAAGAGGAAGGTTGTCAACCACCGCTCAACCGTCACGGGTACAACTACGGGGAACACTGAAGTAGACAACAAAGACGAGTTGGATTGTCTTCCACCGGTGGGCCCTCTTGAGGATCCATCCATTAAAGTAGACAACAAAGACGAGTTCTAAGAGCACGCCAAAGCTCACCCTAAAGACTACCCAGAGCTTTTTTTAATATGGGTTTCATAATTTTAGATCCGTAGGTTGTGGTTTGCTAACATGGTTGGTAAGATCCAATCCAAAGTTCGGTTTCATGTTTGAATTGAGCAACAATTATGGATTAGTAGTATGCTTTGTATGGTTTTTTATTTAATTTTTGTTAAATTTACTGCAACTCTTATTATTAACGGACCGGAAAAGGGAGTGGTGATGATGTCATATTGTTGTTGTTTTACGTCGTTGATGTTTCAAGCCCCTCCGATAGTGGCGGTCATAGGTTGGGTTTATAGTATTTGTCACTTAAATGGGTTACTTATGTTAAATTGTGTGTTACTACGTCATATGACAAGAGTGCGTAATTGCGTATTTATATAAAACATGTTCGAGATAAAATGGTAAATGTAGATTTAAAATTACGTTAGGACATATGAATATGGTGTCAATACACGAAATAAGGTGTTTGACAAAAATAGCAAGGTCCCACAGAGGAAAATGACAAAAAAAGATTTTAAAAAAATAACTAGTTAGGTGAATGGTTTCAAAAAATCAACTTACGTGAGTTTCAATTACGTTCAAAAAGAACCATTAATGGGCCACGTTCGATTACAAATCAAACAGACAGCTTCGTAATTTGATGTAATTTGATTAGCATGCACAAGGTTTGTCGAGTATCGAGTTTTTGGTCGTGTCGATGCACCGAATTCGATTGTGTTCGAATTGATTGTTATAACGTTGTACTTCCAATTCAACCGAAATGATAAACTATAATTGCAGCGTTGTAGACAGCTAATTCGGTGCTTCATTTAGTTTCCGAAAGTCTATGATGATTGTACCGTATTGCAATAGGCCCGTTTGCGAATTATACTCAAGTGTCACCTTACATACACTCTTTTCTAAGCCTCATATGATCCCTCCATACCAATTCATGTCTCAATCGGAGCCGTTGTTAAAAATAGCTTGCTTGGAATTTCCTTTGCTTTTTCGGGATTTTTCCATGATTTTTTTTGGATGCCATTCGAGTCTTATGGGAATTTTTGTAATTTCATTAGGCCTCAAATGATTTTTCGGACATTGCTAGTGTTTTTCCTATTTTTCTTACAATTTTTCATAATTTTTTTAAAGTTTCTAAGGTGCTTTAGCATGGCAGGGGCATTTTTGTAATTTCARGTAGCACGCCCCTAACGTTTTCTTTCTTTTTATTTAAATTCTTCTATTTTAAGATTTTTTGGAATTTTTCATAATTTTTTATGATTTTTCTATGATTTTTTTGTTAGCTTTTATTCCGATTATTCTAGAACTTTTCGGAATATTCTAGAGCGTTCTCGAATGTTTCGGAAGAAAACCTAATTCGGTGCTTCATTTAGTTCCCGAAAGTCTATGATGATTGTACCGTATTGCAATAGGTTCATTTGCAAATTATGCTCAAGTGTCACCTTACATACACTCTTTTCTAAGCCTCATATCATCCCTCCATACCAATTCAAGTCTCAATCGGAGTCATTGTTAAAAATAGCTTGCTAGGAATTTCCTTTGATTTTTCGGAATTTTTCCATGATATTTTTGGATGCCATTTGAGTCTTAGGGGCATTTTTTTAATTTCATTAGGTCTCAAATGACTTTCGGACATTGCTAGTATTTTTCCGATTATTCTAGAACTTTCTGGAATATTCTAGAGCGTTCTCGAATGTTCCGAAAAGTGCTTTTTCTTGCCGCAAAAGCCGGAAAAATCTAGAGTCTTTTACTTGGCTAAGTAAAAGATATTTCTTGAATATCTCGTGCGAAATACGGCAAGAAAATCGAGTCAAATCGGTACAAAATATTCCCGAAAAGTCAAAAAATCGAGCGTATATACGCTCATGGAGCGTATATATGCCCAATATGAGCTTATATACGCTCCATAAGCGTACATACGCATACGCCGAAAGTGAGCGTATATACGCTTCCTTTGAGCGTATATACGCTAAAATTTAAGCGTATGTACGCTCATTTTTTGTCGTGTTTCCCAAGCTATTTTCGCCTATAAATAGGACCCTTTGGACTCCGAATTGGTAGGTCGAAAAATCACGGAAAAACTCCCTCTTTGCTCTTCATAAACATCTCTAAGCTCTTCTAAACACATTCACGATTCGTTCGATTCAATTCAATTCAAATTCAATTCTAGTGGCACTTTGCGCATAATTCAATAACGTTTCGACCGCCGCTTACAAGGTACTAACTCTGAGACTCTTATTTCATAATCGCTTAACTATATTCATAAATTAAAACTATGTTTAATTAAAGGCTTGACATACCATGAATCAAGAACAACAATGTAGAACTAATCAAATACTTCAATCTTTGTATTTTTGCAAAAATATGTTATAATTCAATTTCGAGTTCAAGAATAATTCAATATCACGTTCAATGTTCAAAATCCTCTTTCAATACTATGTTTAATTCAATTTGGAATACAATAATCGATCCAAAATTTGCTAGAAACCGACTTAGTAATTTTAGGTTGATCTATGTAATATTGTTAGGTTTTGGCYTGCTTATTCCTTTTGCAGTGCATGTTAATCTCTATGGATCTTTGTATAATGTGATTATGTTTTGCAAGAGAATAAATTCTCTTTATAATACAAGTTTTGTTTGCTTAATCATAACATGGTCACATAAAGTCAGATAATTTGYACAATCGGTGTAGGCACCCATAACCTTGACATAATTCAAAGTGGTCACTTAGAATAAGTAGCTCACTAATTTTTCTTTATTAATAGTAACCTACTATTTTTAGTAATATTAGGTTAGTAAGCCTTCAGGGTCAAATCGATAGGCTATTTTTATATAATAATTACGACTTATGGAACTACAATGAGACCGAGTAGAGGCCGCTACATGCGGGCAGATTGGGTCAAAGATCTAGTCTGTACCARGTCCCCGAACCCACAATCTGGTRACTGGACCTATCTGTGGGGCCATTAGTTTGGCACCAATGTTTCGGGCGTCCGTGATTAACTTGCATAGGCACGGTGGCGATCCCCTCAATTCGACAACACACCCCAACGCATTCACATGCGGATTCCATGGCTCAATTCCATGACATTGAAGCTGATGTCAATGACCCCYAAGGGGGGGGGGGGMGAAGCCTTACAGGCATTCAATCGACTAAAGTGATAGAGGACTGGATAATTTGGAATCGAAATTGATGATCGGGAAGTTCGATGTACTACCTTATAGCGGCACATTGCCTATCAAGTTACGTGAGTTTCAATTCCGTTAAAAAAGGACCATTAATAGGCCACGTTCGATTACAAATCAAACAGACAACTTCGTAATTCGATGTAATTTGATTAGCATGCACAAGGTTCGTCGAGTATCGAGTTTTTGGTCGTGTAAATGCACCGAATTCGATTGTGTTCGAATCGATTGTTATAACGTTGTACTTCCAATTCAACCGAAATGATCAACTTTAATTGCGACGTTCAATCGACTAAAGTGACCGAGGACTGGATAATTTGGAATTGAAATTAATGATCAGGAAGTTCGATGTACTACCTTATAGCGGCACACTGCCTATCAACTTATGTGAGTTTGAATTTCGTTAAAAAATGACCATTAATGGGCCACGTTCGATTACAAATCAAGCAGACAGTTTCGTAATTCGATGTAATTTGATCAACATGCACAAGGTTCGTCGAGTATTGAGTTTTTCTCCATTTTATACGTGTCGCTACATCTACTGTTACAAAATTAAAGTTAATCAAATTGAAAATTTATACAAATATATGAGAAATACGGTGATRTAGTTACAAATAATTCAGGAATACAACAATAATATTTTAATGATTTTGGTTTTCTTAGATATTTTTGGACAGGTGAAGATTACCTATTTTGTATGTTTTCTTCTTTTACTTCTCCTTTTTCACATACCCTATGTAATGTTTGTTTTTTAATGTAAAAGAATTTTGTCACGTGGCTATTTTCAGATTTTTATTTGAATTTCCTTTAAATCGGGAAGTTCGATGTAATATGTTAAAGCAGCACATGGCCTATCAAAGTTGATCATTTTTTAAAATTATTTTGTATACTGTTATTGTCGCCTGATCGTTTTCTCRATTTTATACGTGTCGCTACATCTACTGTTACAAAATCAAAGGTAATCAAATTGAAAACTTTTTACAAATATATGCGAAATACGGTAATTCAGTTACAAATACTTCATGAATACAACGATAATATTTTAAAGATTTTGGTTTTCTRAGATATAAATGGACACATGGAGATTACCTATTTTGTACGTTTTCTTCTTTTCCTTCTCCTTTTTTACATACCCTATGTAATGTTTGTTTTTTTATGTAGCAGAATTTTGTCACGTGGCTATTTTCAAATTTTTATTTGAATTTCCTTTAGATCGGCAAGTTCGATCTTTTTTTTGTCCATTTTTTGTTGTAAAATATTTCTATGTATTTCAATGTCCTCTTATTTTGCTTCCTATATTTTTATTAAGAATATATTTCCTGTAATTAACATTTTTTTCGTTGTATATTTTGGTGAAACATAGCATTTTGTCCAAATTTCCCTGTCCAACTTCTCAARCAAATTAGAGCATTTTGATTGGCTTATCAAAGTGGCACACAAATTTCCAAAATGACAGCGTTGGATCATGAGATTAACCATGCAATAATAAGATATCCAARGGCTGTGATTCCCTCCCGCCATCTCCTATGTATAAGGGTTATCAGATCGAATTGGTATTGCTACTAAAATAAGCTTGCAAAGGGATAAAGTTAAATTGATAAAATTTAGAGGGGACCAATGATTCAGAAGCTTTTAGGGGACCTAGCGGGACCATAGCGGACTTGAAGCGATGATGTAGTTGACTTGAATGAAACGTGTGCACACTTGTACACAACTGATTACATGTGTGTAGCAAAAGAGACACAAGCTTTTGAACTTCTTAATACTTAGGTTGGATAATTATTCCTAATTATACTTGTCTTGTAGCAACTTAAGAACAACATATTTGTAGCGGGTTAAATAAGAAGTCGCCAACGAACAAGAGGCCGCTTGCAAGCTCGCGCCGTGAAGGGGAGATCTCCTTAAAGATCCGCGCGCTCAATGACGTTCTCCAAGAGTTCCAGGGACAAGTCAGCACCTTCGGCTACGAGCGGAACAAGGAAGGGGTCGAGAAGTTATTTGGATCAGTTGAAGAGAAGATGAAGAAGGTAGACGAGCTGTTCGGAAGGATTATAAAAACGTCATTTTCATTTGTTAGATAAACATAAGTTGTGCTGGATTTTGTTTATTTTTGCCATTCTAAGCTAGGAAATTAGATGATTGTATTTTAACCCATATCAAGTTGAATTTTGATGTTCATTTGTGACTTAAGTAAAAACGTCATTGATTTTGTTGCTTATATAGGAATGGTTATCAACAATGAGCGTATGATAGTTGCTCTGTTTTATGTTTAGTGTATAATAAAGCAATTGGGATTCCTTGAATTTTGGTTTGAGTTGTGGACTTGTGCCTAGGTAAGTAAATTGTGATAGGGATGCTACAATTGGTTCACAATAAAATGCATACATATCAATGTGTTGAATTGCTAGCTAGTGTAAACTGAATGCTGTGTTGTGTGTGTGTGTGCGTGTCTATATTTATCTATGGAATTGTTGGTATTGTTGCTGCTGTGTATGGTATGGAATTGTTGGAATACTTGAAAATWCTAAGTTGATGTTGGACTTGTTGGTGATTGTMTATCACTGTTATTGGTACTAGAATGGAACAGGATTGGCGGATTAATGCAAACAACCACGTTAAACAGGTCACTATTCAGGAATGTCGCACATTTGAGCCGATGTCACTTAAGCAGTGCTACCCTCTTACTGACACAATAGATGAGATTTACAAAGACTGGGGCATGTACGCCAATTACGTTGTGCACTTTTCATTTACTACATGAAAGAGCTTGACAGGGCAAGCACAATTTCATCCAACAACGTCAAGAATGGTGCACTTTTCTTCTGCTACTTCAGCAAGGAGGGCAGGGATGAGGGGGGGGGGGGGGTGAAGCATTGGCTTAGATTGGGAGAACGTAGGATGGCAGTAGACATTGGAAAATAAGCGGTTTGTTGTCATTACTATGTGTTTTGTTAAAGCAGCCAGGCACTAACACAATGATGCTATTTTTGGTCAATGAATCGAATGAATTAGAAGTGGTTGCTGCAACCAGAAAACCGCGAACAATTGTCTACGGGCATTGCTGCCTTCCTACCATGCTTCCATCTTCGGCTGCCAAGCTTTAAATGTCCAAGGTCTTTCTTTTGTATTTGTTGGTCTGTGGTGACTATTCTCAGTATGTTTAGATGTTGTGGTGACTAGGCCTGTCAATTCGGTTCAACAGTTCAGTTATGGTTGAAACCAAACAGTTCAGTTCAATTCAATTTGTTGACAATACAATTCAATTCAGTTCGGTTTCGGTTGGTAGCAGTTCAGTTCAATTCAGTTTGACCAAGTTCGGTTCAGTTCAGTTCAATTTTGGGCGGATTGAAACAGTTGAGTACAGTTCAGTTCAATGCAGTTAAAATAAAAGTTCAATTCAGTTCAGTTTTTGTTGATAACAATTCAGTTCAATTCGGTTGAAGAAAAATCCAATTCAGTTTAGTTTTGGTTGGTATCGGTTCAACTCAATTCGGTTTAGATCAATAATTTAGTTGAAACGTGATTCATTTCAGTTCGATTTCGGTTGATAACGGATGAATTTCATTCAATTGAATTGGGATCCTATCCAGTTCTGATCGGTTGAAAGTGGGTTCGGCTATGAGAACAAGATAAATGTCATTGAGTTACGAGTATAAGATATCAAAGTCAACTAATAAACTCCGTATAAGATCAAAGTAAACTCCATATGATATCGGAGTTAATAATTATGATGCTTTACGACAATACATCTCTTAAGGAGATAAATGATTGTATCAACAGTCTAATAACGATATAGTTTCATACATTTAGTAGGAAAGAGCACATTAGATGTTGGATGTGGTAGGTTATAGTTGATTTATGGGTTGATATCTTAATGTCTACTTTTATATGATGATTGAAAAAGCAAGAGTATCTAATTCGATTAGTCTTAGAATAAAGTTTCTAATAGAAAATCACTAACTTAATTACATTGTTTCGCTAAATAAAAACTGTTTAATACCACTTGTAACAGTTCTCTTTATGATATTATGACGGAGTTCCCGATATGAGGGACTTTCCTGTAAGTAAGGATTAGAGTTGAAAAGTGATTAAGAATTCTCAATCATTGTACATTTATAATTAGTGCATATTGTTTTCGTAACCTTGTCTTAAAACCATATAAATCATGTCTCAAGGTGTAGATTACATTGTCAGTTTGTGCCTAAAACCCTGTCTGATTTTCATTTTTATCATAATTCCATATGTATATAATCATACAAATATCTTACCTTGTCTGCAGAGTATACCAACCATGRAAAAAGTTATAAATTAGATTGTTAGATGATGATTCAAATCTTGTCAAATTTTTTATACGAACCATAACTGAACTAGTTAACTGAAGTCTCTCTTTTATTCCTGAGTCTAATTATTTCAACTTGATAGGTCGTTCATAATAATCGAATTATTTCAATTTCATAAATAAACTCATGAAATATTTCAAAGATTATCTTTTTTGGGTGTAATTTTGTACGCTTTCGATTTCAATATAGAATTATATAAATACCAATAACATTATATAAACTAGTTCAATTAACCAACTCTACCTAGTTATCAATCATAGCTAGCTAACCTTTTAAACTATCTACGTTAATATATTTGATTTTAAACGAGGTTTAAGAACACTAATAAACTATATCTAATTTAATTTATATATTTGATCATAACAGGTTAATTGTTCATGAAACCAAATCATTAAATGCAATACATACATTATCTCTAATTTTCTAGAAGTAGTAAATCCACACAATAATAATAAATTAGAAACAGATTAAACTATGGAATACATTGAACTTTTAAAACTAAATAAATATCACTCAAAAATATAATAATAACATAAAAATCTAGTATTTCTATTATAATTACTATCCACAAAAATAAGGTAACATACAATGCCATGTCGATGATCCAAGACTAACTAATCAATTGCAAAAACTAATGCGATGTCAATGATCCAAGACTAACTAATCAATGGCAAAAACTAATGCCATGTCACCAATCCATGCCAAACTAATCAATGGCAAAAGCTAATACTATGTCATCAATCCATGCCTACTTATGCAAATGCCTTTAGAAAGTTGAAGGGAAAATGTTTTTAACATTGGAGGGAAAGCTAATGCATGTCATCAAAGTAGTCTATTGATCCATAACTTTTACAAATTAATTTGTACAGTACATAGAAGATAATTAATCGTTGAAATTAATTTATTAAGATTCAAATAGTTTGTTTATTTAATTATCTAGTTTATTTCAGTTTAATTTCAATTTCAGTTGATTTCAGTTTTGTTTCAATTAATTTTAGTTTCAGTTTATTTCGGTTAAGTTTACTTCAGTTCAATTGATTGCATTTCGATTAAGTTTGGGTTCGTTTATTTTGGTTAAGCTGATTACAGTTTCAGTTATGTTCAGTTTCAGTTAATCTCAGTTCAGTTAGTCTCAGTTTCAGTTAATCTCAGTTCAGTTAATTTCAGTTTTCAAACGGTTAATTTCAGTTTCAGTTTGTTCAGTTCAGTTACAGTTCAGTTTTATATTATCAGTTCAATTCAGTTTCAGTTTGATACAGTTCAATTAAATTCAGTTACAGTTCATATCAGTTTAGTTAATTCAGTTAAATATTCAGTTATTTCAGTTCAATAATCAGCTTGATAACCAACTTGACAGCCCTAGTGGTGACTATGTATTTTAAGCTACTATGTTCAGAAACTATGGTTAAATGTTAATATCAGCCGTATTTTATTAGTTGTAAGTTGTGAGGAGTTTCTAAATTTGACCTGCCACAGTATATATTCAACAAGGCATGCATAAAACAGATTTCAGAAATAAATAAACAAGGTTATCAAAATTAAATCACGAATAAAGACCAACATTTACAATAGCATACCTAACATTTGCTTTCTATATTTGTAATCCTTTTACACAATTGACCTGTAACAATCTATTATTACAAGTTTGATGASGAAGATTAGAATGGAATATTCAAATGGAATATTCAACTTGTTGCTTGAAGAAAAAAAAGGATATTGTCAGATTGATTGCCTACTAAAGTCTACGACAAATCCATTATTCCTCACTTATTTCTTAATTTAACTAATGGTCCATGAAAATACAAATTAACATGACAAATTTAGGAGCTGTGATGAATCTCCTCATCAGTATGAGACTCAAAACAATTACAACTTTCAGAAAATTTACTTGTGTGATCATACAAATGCACCCTTGACTTGGATCATCTAAAGGATACTCTACATCCCGAGCATCATACGGATGTTTCTCCCTGTAGGCAATGTCAATTACCTATCAAATATATACAACGACCAAAATTCAGTTCATCGAATTAATTAAATGAAATTTTGGCCTATGGACTGAAAAAAGGCAGCATACATATGTAACTAACCCCGACAGCACCAAAATCACCATCCTCGCATTGCCTATCCTTATCACATACCTTCTTCACTTCTAAGTCATCCCACACCTTTATCCTTGGAACCTTACCCCATTTCARGGCATTACGATTAAGGCGATCCATGTAAAAAATCCGCATACACCAACTAATTAGCGTACTAACTTCAGCAACAAAACAATTAAAATTATTATAATGATATTTTGCTCGATATCTTAACTAACCGCGACAAACAAGGTGCAACCACCACAACCACCAGCAAAGCCTTCAGAGTAAAACCTGGCAACAAATCTTTTCGTACTGACCATTAGCCTCTAGAGTACGAGGGCACACCAATTATAAGACTGAGCATCAACGGCACATGTCAATAGGGGGGAGGAGCTCCTTCGGAAATCGATTACACTGCGTGGGGCATAACACCATGTCCAATGCAGCCATCAAGAATAATGTCTTAAACTCTTCCTCTTCGTTGGCATCGAAATCTCCCATAAGCCTGTCAACAATTATGGGGGAAACTGCCAAAGCCCTACGCAGAAAAACCTGGCTAGAACGGGATTCTACACCAGTCCTCTCCTGAGCGTACCTTTTCTCAAGTTCTATGACCTTGCTATAAGATGAGTGGCTTTGATAGTGTAAATGGACTCAACTTTCACCTTTGGGAATACCCAAGACCCACCTCACCTGTGTTGGTGCAAACCTAAAACTCACACCGCCAACGTTCAACCTCTCTTTAACAAGGTCTATCCTAGTCATCAACCAATAGCAAAGTTCCCTGGGCAACTTCATGTCAACAATGTATAGAAGGCCATCAAAACCCATCTGACAAACCCACACTCTCTTCTGATCATCAAGCGATGCTATTAGCCTACCAAATTGTTCCACCTTACATATAACATTTGGAGGGTTCCAGGATAATATTAATTAGGATGTTCACAATAAAATCCCTATGCAATGAGGTTGCAGAAAGCGGATGCATATACAATAAAATACTAAGGATCCATAGTAGAGGAACTCACCTGTTAGCCTGATTCATTGCGAACGTGAAGAACTTCACTTGAAGCTTTAACCAGTCCACCACGAGTTGTAGAACTTTCCTACAATCATGTCAACATTAGTTATCTGTTAAAAGGGAAATTAATTCAATTGAAACTCTGGACCTATACACTAGTTGACAGCACCTCATAAACCACCAATTTACCAGCAGCAATCGATCCAACCTTCGTCTGCATCCAAAAGCATATTGGGTGGGATTTATTACTAAGGACATAACAAATGAAGTAGTTATGGATTACAGAAGCTGTTCAAACCTTCCTTCGACCTAGAAGACTATCAAACTCTGAAGCAGATTCATCTGAATTAACAGACCCGAGATCTGCAGTTAAGTCCAAAACGGCACAGAGCCGATTCAAATCAATTGAACTGGCAACCTTGCACAAAGGACATCCAACCTCCATTACAATTCGCAACAGATAATAATAAACAATGAAATCAAGCTTTGTTCCAACGGACATGCAGTTGAATTATGAGGACTTCATTAAGCGATTTAAGTCCATTAGAGGAAATCTACATGCCTAAGTGATATGTCCCACCTCAGTAAACAAGTATAATTTTGTAGGGGAATCGTCTAACAGCCCGACGGGTTAGCAATACGGCATGACTATGGTTGGTGCAACAATGAACAAATTTCTTAACACATCAACCATTACTGGACTACTGCAACACTCTTATGAAAATTAAGCAATTAGACGAAACCCTAAAACGATGCAACGAACAAATAACTATACAAAAGACCAATTCAGTTCAAATTAAATTACCACCTTCGACACAAATTTACTATAACAAAATTCTTCAACTATATTTAAGCAACAACTACTGCATCAGCAAACAAACTTCAGCGTTTGACCAACAACTTATATAGAATAATGAAAAGGGATGGTTAAATAGGGGGATACAGAGTAGCAGGATCAATCAACAACAATGTAGAATTGGATAATAATTTACTGAGAAGATGTTCTTGATGTCGACGGGAAAGAGATGCCAATTGAGATCTTCAAGAAGGGCGACGAAGGCTGCGGCGATAGCTCAAATGAGAAAACCTACGACATCGCCACTAAAGATAACTCAACTATATATTAAAACATCGAAAAACAAAAATCSGTAAATTAAAATTAACCAGTCAAAGTCATCCCCCCCAAAAAATGACAAATAAACTTTGAGCAACGTTCATTGAATACTTGTGAAACTGTACAGTAACTGCTAAACTAACGTAACGATAACAGAGTTAGGGGCAYATCAGTAGCATTTTACCAAAAATAACCCAGGATATGATATCTCTAGGATGCCTTAGAAATTCCCCAAATAAACTCATGTGACTTTCACACCTCAAAGTTGCATGCTTATCGTATATTACTTTACAAGCAAAGTTTCTCAATAGAAACTTTCTCTCATCATCAATACAGTACATGATGAATTCAATTCGTTCATACCATTGTCAGGTCCATCGTCGGTGACCATCTACAACCTCATGTCGCCTGACAATGGTCTATGAAGGTGCCGCTGATCGTCGCCACGCAGTTCTGATCGTCGTCTACATACGCAATGGTCTATGGTGACAATCTCAAGTCACGAGTCCTCATGACCACCTCGCTTTCCGTACCCATGAGTGCCACCGTCCTTTTTSTCGCTGAGTTGTTACCGGTCTTGGTTTCTTCTTTGACACAACAACCTCTACCAGAACTGAAGGGGAAGAAAATGAGGTTAAAAGCAAATATAGCAGTGGCATCTATGAAGTCTTGAATCGGAGTACTAATATTTTGAAGGAAAAGCTCACATTGTTATTAGGATTTTTTTTCCAACAACTACCCACATTTGAGACATTTTTAGAAAAAACTACCCACATTCCATTTTGCTAAAAAAAATTACCCACTTTCCCAAAAATCATTATAAAAACCTACCCACTCATGGTTTCAGGCAACTTGGAAACCACTTCCGGTCAGTGGGGCCCACCTCTATCCGGTTTTCCTCTCTTTTCCGGTTAGTGGGGCCCACATCAATCCTTTTTCTTTTTTTTAAATCTGATTTTCCTCCTTTGCTCTCATTTCTTCTTCTTCTGTTCAATTACCCATCCAACTTAATTTCTTGCTTCTTCCTTCTTCCTTTACTTCTCTCCTCTGTTAAATTACCCATGCATCCACAACAATAAGCTCTCTCTCTCTCTCTTCTGTTCCATCCACCGCACCTCACCCACCAGCCCACCACCACACCTCACCTGCCACTTCAGCCACTCAACCACCACCTCTCCCTTGTTTCTCAATCCTCAATATCTCCATCTTCACCCTCAAACCACCGCAMTAGCCGTACTCACTGCACCACCGCACCAGGCCAACAATGGCGGACATACTTTCTCTCTCCTCTTTACTCACCATAACCTCCTTTCTCCAAACCTTCGTCTCCGTCATCTTCCCGATCGACGCTGTTGCACCACCTCCGGTCAGATCCCGCCGAACAATCGCCTCCGCGAGTCGCACGCTTGTCAAACAACGACGCTGCACGCGCCGCAAGTCTCAGACCTCCGGAGACGATGGAGATGAAGGCGGATTCTTCGCCGGCAACTACGGCTCAGGCAATGTATTTGGGGCAGATCTGTTGATTAATATTTGTTGAATTTGATTAAGACTTATTGAATTGTTGAATTAAATTTGTTGAATTTGCTAAATTTGTTGAATTGTTGAATCAATGTAGCAATGCGATAGATTTGTTGATTTTGTTTAGGTATGGTTGAATTATTTAGGGAAGAACAAAGGAGGGAGAAGGGAAGAAAAAAATAGAGGAGAGAGAAGGGTTGAAACGAACAGAGGAGAGAGAAAGGTTGAAACGAACAGAGGAGCGAGGCAGAATTGGAGAAATACAAATAGGAAGAAATAGAAATAGGAATTAAGAAGAAATAGAATTAATTAGTAAGAACAAGAAATAGGGGCAAAATAGTAATAGTAAGGATTCCGGCAAAAAAMGGTGAGAAAACTGCTTTTGGTGGGCCCCACAAGCCGAAAGTGGTATTTCGTTGGCCTGAAAACTAAGGTGGGTAGGTTTTTCTAATGGTTTTGAGAAAAGTGGGTAGTTTTTTTTAATAAAATGGAATGTGGGTAGTTTTTTCTAAAAAAGTCCCAAGTGTGGGTAGTTATTGGCAAAAAATCCTTGTTATTATTTGACTTGATTTTTTTCATTAATACTTTATACATTTACATTATACTTTTATAAATGATTGTGCATGATATAATATAATATAATATAATATTTTTCTATATCATATACTTGTATCTTATACGTAGATGCGATATTATATACTTTTGAGTGATATAGCAAACCTTAATATGATATATACGATATACGGAGTAATGTAATTTTGTATCATATACTTATATCTTATACCTGTGTGTGATATTATATATTTCTCAATAATATTGTGTACTTATATACTCCGTACGATATAATGTACTTCGCTATCATATATTAATATTTTTTATCTTTGTGTGTGATATTATGTAACTCTTGAATTATATTGTGAACTTTAATAAGATATAATATACTTGTATATCATATACTCATATTTTATAATTGTGTGCAATGTTATGTATTTATGAAAAATATTGAGTATTTTAATACGATATGATGTACTTTTGTATCATATACTTATATTTTATACTTCTTTGTAATATTATGTACTCCGTATTTGAATGATATAGTGTACTTTTATACGATATAATGTACTTTTGTATCATATATTTATATCTTATATGTCATACTCATGTGTGATATTATGTATTTTCGAATAATAATGTGTATTAATTACTTATATATCATATAATGTAATACTATATCATATACGAATACGAGTACTTATATCTTATACCTGTTTGCGATATAATATACCTGTCTCTTATACACATCTAGATGTGTATAAGAGACAGCGAGTACTTATATCTTATACCTGTGTGCGATATAATGTACTGGTGAATGATACTATGTACTTTAGTATGATATAATATATTTCTAAATCTTATATAAATAATTATACTTGTATGTGATATTTTTCTGGTAAGTGTTATATGCGAAAGAAAAAAGAGTTTTTACAGAGAGTAAAGGGTAGCTCAAGTGGTTAAAGCTTTTCTCCAAATCTTAGGATATCTTAGGATTGATTCTCATCGTAGCTCTCTTAACAACAAAAAAAAGAGTTTTTTACATCCTAGCTCTAGAGCGTGATATATTATGTGCTTCTAAATGATATTATCTACTTTAATATGACATAAGATACCTATGTATTATATAATTATATCTTATACTTGTATGTGATATTATGTACTAGACTGATATTTTTTTATTGGGATATTTCCTCAGGTAACCTTGAGGTTTGGCCTAATAGCTCTTATACACCTGAGGTTTCAGGATAGGATCAAGTAACCCTGAGGTCAGGGTATAATAGCTCACGTGACCCTGCCGTTAGTTTTTCCGTTAAAAAAACCTAACGCCGTTACTTTTCCATCCATTTAACTTTAAAACTAACTAAATAACACATTTAACACCTAAATTAACTAATTACACAATTAAATAATTAAAAAAAAAAAAATTAAAAAGCACCTACCACCTACCTCCTTCCTCCTTTCCCCTTCATCTTTCGTTGTTCCTCCATCAACCCATCAATTCATCATCAATTCACCATCTTCATCATCAATTCATCATCAATTCACCATCAACCCATCTCTCTCAACTTGTGCTGCTGCTATTTTTGTGTTGCTACTGTTGTGCGCCGTTCTCCGGACCGCCARCGTCGCCGCCGAAGCTGCAGCCCATCCTACGCCCGATACTCACCGGTGAATCGCCGCTGAAGTCGCTGCCCGTCTTACGGGCGTTATTCACCGGAGAATCGTCGTCGTCGATCCATTTCTCCCGGTTTCAAACGAGGCAGCAGAAGAAGCCCTAGCCCTGATCTTGAGCTTCGAAAACCTAGGAGAGAGAATTTCAGGAAAGAGAGATTTGCGAACTAAAGCCTTCTTCTGTTTCTTACCATGAAAGAAATTGGAATTCATCCAGGGCTCCAACATACAAAGCATCCATGAAGTCCTACAACAAGATGCTAAAAATTAACGCCCATATATGCTTCATGATGGTTTTAATGTTCATGAATCCCACTCTCAAATTGACATTCACTACCACTCCATCATTAATTCTTCAAATAAACAGATTTCAAGATCTAGTTGAGTCATTTCCCCTAACATGAAACTCTACTTACTCCACAAACTTCTCGAAAATTATCACACCTTATCATAAAACATTATCTGAGCTGGAACAATATTCATAACCCAACAAATCCAACCTGAGGTGATCCGGCCAGTCAAGATAGAAGAGGAACAACGAAGGATGAAGGGGAAAGGAGGAAGAAGGTTGGTGGTAGGTGTTTTTTTATTTTTTTAATTATTTAAGTGTGTAATTAGTTAATTTAGGTGTTAAATGTGTTACTTAGTTAGTTTTAAAGTTAAATGGATGGAAAAGTAACGACATTAGGCTTTTTTAACGGAAAAACTAACGGTAGGGTCACGTGAGCTATTATACCCTGACCTCAGG
>SNQN01000371.1:144909-157322 GCA_008642245.1 Bassia scoparia | reverse complement strand
CATCCTTGGAAATGTGCTCTTTCATCCGTTGTTTGGTCACCTCCGGCAATTTTTCGAGGATCTCCTTTTGAACATGAGCCAAAAGTTCAGCATCTGGAAATCTCTTGGCCAGTTCCTCAGYCGAAGGTGGTTGGTAGATGSCTTAGTTCACCTGAGAGGCAAACAGGTTGAAAGCTGGATCCTGCCTCATCAGATCGAAGGTGTGAGTGGAGTTTACATATTTGGGGTCCCGATTGGCCATCTCATCCCGAGCTAGCTGAACCGCCACGTCCACCTCCGGCATTAGATGTGGCGGAGGACCCCTTGGCACCTCTTCAGTACCGACTCCATGCTCGGCAGAGAAGAAGATTGGCTCCTGAAAGTCTTAGTKGTGATCTTGATGATCATGAGAGTTGTCCTCAAGATCAATGACGACATCAGCAGGAGTCTGCTTCTCGTGCTCTCTTTTCTTTGAGGACTTTTGGAGTCCTTCGAACTGCACTTTTTGGACTTCTTGGCAGAAGTCTTTTTTCGCTTTTTCTTCTCTGAAGATTCAGCCGACTTATCGGCTTGTTTATTGGCTGCCTCGTCACCGGCAGGTTTTGAAAAAGCCTTAGGTGAGTTATCATCCTTAGACTTTTTGGAGGACTTCTACTATGAAGAATGCCCTCCAGAAGTTGATTTTGCCCAAGAAGGAATAGTTGTTTCCTTCTAGGCAGTTTTAGCTGTTGCAGGCTGCTCAGACCCCTTTGATGGGTGAGCAACAAATGTGGTTTTTAATTTTTCCTTTGCCTTGGACTCTTCATCGGCAACAGGAGCGCTTTTATGCTTTGCCGGAGTCTTCTTCGGCTTCAGATCACTGAGTCTCCTCTTGGCCACTCCATAAGGAGTCCTTTGAGTCTACAAGAACAAACAAAAGTCAGAAAAATATTCAGTAAAAAGGTATTTGCCCTCAGCTCGGTTAAGAAATTTCTCTTCAGAAAGATGCCGAGCCGACAGTCAAAAACCCTCAATTGATTGCAATCATGTAAACGACTTAGCAAATTTTTCATTTTGCCAAACATACGTCGTTCCTGTTTCGAAAAGAGTTTTTACCCTTGGCTCGGTTAAGAAATTTCATAAGATGCCTGAGCCGACAGTCAAAAACCCTCAATTGTTGGCAATTCATGTCTTACTTAGCAGATTTTCCAATTAGCAACATACATCGTTGTGTTATGAAAAGGGTTTCCCCTCGGCTCGCGTTAAGAAAATTTCTCTTCCGAAGGATCGAAAGAGCCACAGTCAAAAACCTAAATTCAATTGCAATATGTATACATAGCAATATTTTCATTTGCCAAACATACATGTTATGTTTAGAAAAAGGGGTTTTCACCCTCGGCTTGGGTTAAGAAATTTCTCTTCAGAAAGATGCCGAGCCGACAATAAAAACCCTCCAATTGATTGCAATCATGTATACTTAGCAAATTTCATTTGCCAAACATACATGTTTGTGTTTAGAAAAAGGGTTTTTCACCTCGACACGGTCAAGAAATTTCTCTTCAGAAGGATGCTGAGTCGACTGTCAAACCCTCATTGATTGCAATCATGTATACTTAGCAAATTTTCAATCCAACAACATGTTTGTGTTTAGAAAAGGGTTTCACCCTCGGCTCGGTCAAGAAATTTCTCTTCAAAAGATGCCGAGTCGACAGTAAAAACCCTCAATTGATTGCAATCATATATACTTAGCAAATTTTCATTTGACCAAACATACATGTTTGTGTTTAGAAAAGGTTTTTCACCCTCGGCTCGGTCAAGAAATTTTCTTTAGAAGGATGCCGAGCCGACATCAAAACCCTCAATTGATTGCAATCATGTATACTTAGCAAATTTTCATTTGCCAAACAACATGCATGTTGTGTTTAGAAAAGGGTTTTTCACCCTCGGCTCAGTCAAGAAAATTTCCTCTTCAGAAGGATGCCGAGCCGACTGTCAAAAACCTCAATTGATTGCAATAAGATACTTATCAAATTTTCATTGCCAAACATGCATGTTTGTGTTTAGAAAAGGTTTTCACCCTCGGCTCGGTCAAGAAATTTCTCTTCAGAAAGATGCCGAGCGACAGTCAAAAACCCTCATTGATTGCAATCATGTATACTTAGCAAATTTTCATTTGCCAAACATACATGCATGTTGCGTTTAGAATAGGATTTTTCACCCTCGGTCGGTCAAGAAATTTCTCTCAGAAGGCCGAGCAGACAGTCAAAAACCCTCAATTGATGCATCAGTATATCTTTTGCCAAACATACGTGTTTATGTTTAGAAACGGGTTTTCACCCTCGTCTGGCTATTACTATTTTTTCAAACAAAGATTGAATGAAGTTAGAAATGGTACTCAGGAATTCGACCTTTTTCCTCTCTCTTCTTGTTAAGAGTTCCAGGAACTCGTCGGCATTCATGTGCCTTGCATTTCTGTGAAGGCTTTGTTTTATTTCTTCCAAGTTCTCTGCAAACAACATTTACGTGTTAGCTTAAACAAGAAAAGAAAAGAAATAACACAAAACAAGAAAATTTCTACTTTAGCTTTAACCTTTCGAACCGGGTAGCAATCAAAAACAAGGATCATATCACCATCCCTAAAGGGCAATCCAGTTAACCGACACCCATTGTTCTTTCCCTTCAAATTCTCTCTTCACCTTGATGAACATATCCCGCACCTTGTATTCATCGGCAGTCACTTTGTCGGTCACCTTGACATCCCCCATATTTCGAGCATTGTTGTTCCATCGTTGAAGGAAGTCGGCAATTTCTGACCTTCTCGGCTTGACAAAAAAGAAWTCTTYTTTCCAGTCCCTAATCTTTGAGGGTTTGGTCCAAAAGGTCAAKTATGTCGTCCTATTCTGAAGGACGTACCACCCAGGCTCACACTCCCTATTCCTAGACAAGGTGTGCATGTATAACCATACGGTTAGTATCGGTTTCATACGCTTAATGCCGCAGGTGGCCAAGAAGGTCATCACATTAAGCCAAGAAATGGGGGTTAGTTGCCAGAGACCAATCCTGTAACACTCAAGTAAGTGGAGAATGAAAGGATGAAGAGGGAATCTCACTCCAAAATCTAAAACCGAGCGGTATACACCAAAATAACCGCCCGATGCGTCTCTAATGGTGTCACCCTTATCAGGAARGATGAAGTCATAACTGTTGGGGATACTGTATAACCTCCTCAACTCGGCCATCAAAGGCTCGGTTTCTTCTTTAAACTTCTCACTGATTACATTACCCAAGGGTCCCGGTAATAAGGGTTTCCTAGGGTTTACAATTGCAAGTCCCCTAATCGGCTCATTTGGTCCTCTACCTATTSTGGGGAACCGTTTCCTAAGTTCAGAAGCACTAAGGCTAGGGGGAGGAGGATGTTCTTCTTCTTCACCTGAGACGCTAGCCTCAGCAGCAGATCTAGCCTCGGAATCTGAAGGGTTAGCCCTATCACCTGAAGAAAATTGTGGTTTAAAACCTCTAGTCTCRGCAAATTTAAGAGTAGAAGAGTAATCGGGAAAGTGAACGGCCAAAGGAATGACAGATATAGGTTCAACTAAACCCTCACCTTCCTCGGTAGGGACCCCCTCAGTTTGATGTGGTATACTCGGTGGAGGCACTTGGCTTGAAGTGCCAGCTTCCACATGCGTCTTTTCTACCGACGCCTCAGGTGGGGGAACATCCTCTCCAGGACGAAGTGTTTGGAGAGGAGTTGCCCATGTATGAGCTTGATACATGGGATGCCGAGGGTTTGTCCTTGGTAGTTTGTTGAGATCTTCCATTGTTGCCTACACACAAAGTACAGGAGCTGACGACCCACCACAGGACAAACTTATGGAATTTAAACATGGTTCGGATGAAGGGTCAAGGAATGCCGAGACCCTAGATTCAGTTGGGGACTGAGCCACCTCCATARGTGAGTTGGTCCCCTTGTTATTTCTACTCATGCCGAAGAGACCGTTCGACGAGYAAGAGGATGTCATTTTATTAACTAATGTAMAAATTAAAAACCAAAGAACAAGACAACAAAAGGAAAATACCTGGAGCTGAGTAGTCTCTGACGAGCAGAAAGAAAACCGAGTAGAAAGACAGTCAAGCAAAAAGAAAGAAAGACGACTCCAAAGTTCAGCCGACTAGAAATCCACTAGCAGAAAAGAAACGATAGGAAAGACGAATATCGCACTAAATCTTTTGAGAGGTTGAAACTTGGAGAAGGAGTAAATTTGAGAATGAAAATTTTCATTTTCATTTCTCTCTCCTCCTTATATAGGGGGGTTAATTTTTTCWTAATTTGAAATTTCCCCCTAAAAGTCTTTTTCACCTACCTCCACTAACCTGGAGGCTGGGGAGTCTCCAATGGATACTCGACCCAGCCTAAGTCCGAGCCTAGACTCCCACTCAGGTTGGGCCGAGGGACAAATAATGTGGCCCAAATAAGGATGGRCCAGTTTCTTCAAATTGGACCCAATCCCATGATAAAGGCCCAAGGCCCAACCAAATTATGTAGATCCATAAACAAAAATTTGTACAATTRTATATTCATACAGTACGAATACATATATAAATATGCATTTTATACAAAGGCTTTCTTCAAAGCTCAAGTTCCATGAAAGGCCCATTTAGGCTCAAATTATCAAGATTGTGACAYTTGTCACGATCCTAACAAGCTATGGAGGTCTATAAATACCCTCACTTTTCCCAAAAAAGATACATTCAATTACATCACATCAATCACTATCCTCAAACATTACTCTAAATTCTCTCTGCTCTATCTCTAATCTTTTTACTCTTCCCTCCTCATACACTTTCTAACTTGAGCGTCGGAGGGACGATAATCCATTAGRATTATGCGCCTTCTTRCAGGTGCTTCGAGTGTGCAACACGTGACACTTTGCGGACTTTTGGATTTGGACTTGGACACTCCTCCCTTTGCTTGGAGGATACACTCATTGCATCAAGAGTAAATCATCCCCAAACCTACAAGTAAGTGTTTTGCTCTCCCAGTGGRCTGAAACATGTACCACCTTCTAAAGCACCAATTAAAYCACCTACTGTGGAACCAACCAAACAAATAGATGAAGCACCAAAGCCACCTCAAAAACCTAACATTGTTTACAACGTTGGATATATAAACAATATTAGGCGCAAAGTACATGACATTCCTCACGATTGTGTTTCAATTTTACATGTTCGTAATASTGGATGATGAAAGTTAGATTGTTGTTAGGGTATGAAATGGTTTGTGGAAAATTAATCTACCATTATATCAATAATTCCATATCCTAAATCCTAATTAAGTATTATCACGAGTTTGAATATTTGATGAGTTTGTACTTGAGCTTCATCGATAAAAAAAATACATTTAAAATAGTTTGTRCTCTGGCTCCTTGGATAAAAACAATACTCCGTATTTTATTTAAGTGGTATTAACAAATTGTTCATGATACATAGTAAAAACAACATTTTAAATAGTTGWACTGAGTTTGAGAATAAGAAGGTAAATGTCGARTTAAATATGAATTTGGATCCAGTAGAGTTTAATTACAGTTCAATAAATCCAAATCAGTTAAATATATACCAAATGCTCAAGCTTTAGCTGGTAATAACATTGACTTAGTATAATAATATCTTTGCCGTGTATAATATACTGTCAGCAACTTGCTCATAGTACATAGGCTCGTGCCATACAATGCAATGCTTAAACATACAGAAGCACCAGACCTTAAAACCCATGATTATTTACAAATTACGATATCACCTCTGAATGTTGTGATCTCTTCTGTATAGCATACCACAAAATGAACATCAAACTTATACAGTGAAAAAATACTATACGCTATACAACTTGCTTTTCAACAAAATTGAAGTGGTAACTAGAAAACAGCTGCTACAGGTTTGCCCAGGTCACATTGCCTTCTGAAACTTCATTTAACCGTTGTACATATGGGGAAGGAAACCATCCCGACTTACCATTGCATTCGCCTTTGCACCAACCACCGGGAATCACCTGAGTACAAGCAAATGAAGCACYAAGTGTAAGCAAGATGTTAACCTTTTATGGAAGTATGAACAGAAAGTAACTAATTGCATCCTCTGCCCACTGAAGACACCTGCTGCACAACAACAATATCGCTGACTGATAGACTCAACTCCCCTTCAGCCTCAGCATCAAATGGGTGGACAGCCTAGGAAGCAGAAAGTAAAAATTTATCAAAATCAGGCATGTTTGTACAGCTATACAACATATATATAAACAAGTTCAGTGACAACCCAACGAAAGGTTTTTTTTTGGTTTTGATAGCAGAAAAGACATGCCACTTACTCCTTCCCGTCTCTGCATAATAGGCGCATTTCTATATAGGCCACCCTTATACCTTTATAGGTTACTTTCTGGATTTASCAACTTTATTTTTATGAAAAATAACCTATCACCTTCAGGACTTATTGTAGATATTCACCAGTTCATCAATAACTAGACTACTACATTCAGAGGATATGTGAAAATTGAATACAAGCCCCGTCATATCTGATGAGAGCAATCATTTAGGGATGGAGGCTATACAAGATTGTTTCCAGCAGTCATGTCGAAATATATGATTAGTCTTTTATAGAAGATTCAAATTGTTAGCAGCACCTCATCTCGTTCTTTTGCATACTCATCCATACAACAATTTGTTTATATATCTTTTGTGTGTGTGTGTGTGCGCGTGCGTGTGTGGATGTGGATGTGTGTGTGTGTTAAAAAGATATACTGAAAGGTTTCACAGACTTACTTTTGCAACATAGCATGTACTATCTTCATTTTCAATGCTATGGTCATTGCTTCTATTCAAAACGGAATTCCCCTGTGTCTCTAGAACAGGTGAATGGCTCTGGTTAGCATCTTCTGGTAGTGATGGCTCGCTCAATTGTTCCAGCTGGATCATCTAATATACAAGAATCAAATTATTAAGCATATCTAAAAATATTGAAAAAGATTAACTTAAATAAAGAGAAAACAAGAACACTTGAGCAAGCCATGAGAACTAACATGATCAAAATCATGATCATCCTATTCTGGCATCATTTTAGCAACCATTATTCAGGAGTAAGGTCACTGGCAATCAGTGAAATTTGAAGAACAATTTGCATGCAATTTAACCTCAATACGTAGCAATTGAATGCAAAAGAAAGAGAAATATTACAAACCTCTGGAAGTAACTTCTCCAGTGTGTCAAGAACGTTGCGATGATAATATCTTTCTGCATTCAACTGCAAATTCCACCAAACAAAAAACAATATCACAAAATTTATCAATTAGAACCTAGAGCAAATACAGATTCAATATATCAGGAAAGGAGCATCGATGAAATATTTGAGACTACTCTAGTGTGGGGAACATTAACCGTTTCAATCCATCTAAAACAGCTTAAGACTGCTGGGAAGAGGGAATTTTCTAGATATAAATTCAAATCAAAATTCTCTTTGAGCGCTGAGGCTCGATTGCTCAGCTGTGTGGCTTCCATGCTTGACAATTTGACATTGGTATAGGAACTTATAAACAGAACTATGATGACATAATTTTTACAAAACGATTAATAGTATATATGCAGCCTGACCAAAGATTATCAAAGTCACAAGCCTTTTGAAACTGCAAACAAATGAAGTCATAAGAACTGTAAAAGCATTCTGATCTTATGCCTCTCTCTTATAGATGTTTTATAGATTGTCCAACATACGACAACACACATTATCAAAATCTTAATCCTAAACTTTTAGCCGAGTGTACAAATGTTACATTTTAACATTTTTATCCCAGAAACCACTGATATAAAAGTCTAAAACATGCAGATGTGGCTTTTTTCCAAAGCTAGAGAATGAAACATGAATGCTGATGACTTAAATGTAAGGGACAGGTTAAGATATTAAGCATGAACATTATTATACCTACTAATCGGGAATAGCTAATGGATGAATAGAAAGTATACCATAACAACAAGCTGTTGAAAAGTCATATTTTGCTGATGAGCCTCAACTGACAGCATTGCAGATGTTGCTTCTTTTCCAAGTGCAATCAATCTAGATTTCAGATCATCCAATTTTTCTTCTGCAAGCTGACTTTTATTGAAATTTACCTCAGATTTTGCTTCCTTAGTGTACTTTAACCTCAGTCTTAGTACTTCGGCTCCCTACTGAGAAGACAAATATAAGACTCAGAATGAACGTTGATTGCAAGAGGAAAAAAAGGCAACCACCTATCGGCTTAGGTGAAATTTTACTCAGAGAGAATACAACCTGAACTTGCACTTCCTGCCATAACTTATCATATCGTCGAACCAAAAGCCGGGCATCCTCAAGCTCAGCACTTTTTACCAGTGCTCGCAATGGCTTACAAGCCTAAATGAAGTACAGTGGGTTATCATAAATAAGAAAACTTTATTATAAGAGATTTTCCTTTTTTTCGAATCTAGTAAAGGTCATTAATAATATATAACCTTAGCCCTTATTCTGTAATAATTAAAATGCTACAAACTAGCTACCAAAGAAATTTGACTCAAACTGAGTAGTAGAAGACTAGACAACAAGAAGACTATCTCATCTAAGCGTGTAACCTAGAGTATACGCCAGTTCTGAAGCTAAAAACAAACACCTAGGGGTAAAAGGACTCCACAACACATCTATTTAGACTTCTAGAGTACTAATGTTATAGTGTGTGCAGCTATAACGGCTTACAACATTGCTTGGTGCATATCAATCACATATCTCCCTTCTTTGTTTTWGTTTATTTGCTTTAAGAATCATGAAGATAGTAGAGGTTTATGAATAAAGTCATAAGTTTACCTTTTCACTCAAAACTCCAAGTAATGTTTCCTTCTCGTGTACCATAGAGTCGCGAGAGGTACTAAGCCGCAAAGCTGCTTCAGCCAAAGGGGAGGTACTGCAATGACTTTCAGCCTCATATCTGCGACAGTCTTGAACAAATCTTCTCTCTGCTTAACGAATAAGACAGTCTTAAACCTCGCATAAGCACAAACAAATGTGGAGTTATAGTAAGCTCACCTATGTCAGCTTCCTTTGAAGTCACTGACATAATTCCTTCTAAGCCATGCACTATATCCTTCTCCAAATGCTGCACATAAAAACAAAATCATAAGCAAATGATACTTAGTTTGGTGGATGATAATTCTACTATAGAAAGTTAATTAGTGGATCACTTTACACGGAATCAAATATGATGTACCTTGGCTGCTCTTGTAGATTCGTACAGCTTGTGAAGTTGATCGCGACGTGCAATCTCAGCTTCATTTAAAAAAAACGGTCCGGAACCAGAATGCCCGAATTGTCTCAGAACAGCCTACAAAGATGACATTACTCATAGCTCAATGTTAGAACTTGAGCAGCATCATGATTGTTTATGAATGAAAAACAATTGACTTTATAACTTATAAAGAATCATATMAGTTTATTTCTGTAAAGACCTTGATAAAGCTATGTATTGGTATGAGATCATCCTCTTTAACAATGTTGACCTTGAAATCATGAATTCATGACCAAAATTTATTGCTAACAAAGTCAAATATGGTACACCATTTTGACTTTGAAAAAGTACTAACATGTTGCTTCAAAAAATTGTTTACATTTTRCCTCACAATAAGTTTACACCTTCAATTTAGGCCTTCCAAGAGACAACAATAAAAAGTTAAAAATTACATTACTATAAAAATCATACTCCACTTTTTTTCATAAGACACTCTTTTATCATATACTGTTAATTTAATACTTCTACTAACTGTAAGTCTCCATTTTTGCTGCACCAGTGAAATTCAATAACCAGTATTTAGAGTAATTTACAAACTGAGCCTAATTCATTTCAAGCAAATTTTGCTGCTTTACAATCAAAACTACAAATTACAAATTTCCACCCTAGAAAAGACAATTTTGACTTTCCCTAAACTATAAATGGGGAAAAATATTAATACTTGGTCCTTGAAGTTGACTAATTATTTGCCCAGATCATATAAACAAGGAAGAAGCAAATAAGCAATCATACAAACAGTAATAGAAATTATAAACAGAGTAAGAACAGTTCTATGATGAATTGTTTAGAAATATCAAATCTTTGAAGAAGAAGAAGAAGAAGAAGAAGAATACCTGCTGTTGTTTGGATACTTGCTCTCTGATCTTGCTAGCTTGCCTTTTAATGGCTTCCATCTCAANAAGAAGAAGAAGAAGAAGAAGAAGAAGAAGAAGAAGAAGAAGAAGAAGAAGAAGAAGAAGAAGAAGAAGAAGAAGAAGAAGAAGAAGAAGAAGAATACCTGCTGTTGTTTGGATACTTGCTCTCTGATCTTGCTAGCTTGCCTTTTAATGGCTTCCATCTCAATTTATCTTCAAAAGCAAGAAAGAAAAATACCCTTTTGCTGATACTCTTTTTGCTACAAGTATACAGCACTTAATTTAAATGCAAACAAGAATATTTATATGAAATCTCTTCTAAAAAATTGGAGGATAGTGAGTTTGAGTTTGAGTTTGAGTTTGACACATACTTTATTTTAATGAAAATCTTCCCTTAGTTGGGATTGAGGTGGGAAAAGTTGAAAAGTGAGGAATTATTATTGGGAGTGGAGTTGTAGCAGCTTTTATTGAAGAATTTATTGAAAAGAAATGATAAAATATTGTACTCTTAAATTAAAAAAAGAAAAAAAGTAACAAAAATTAAGATTATTGAAAGTAAGAAAAAAAAGAAGAAGAAAAAAAGTGATGAAATTCAAGAATATAGGAGCTAATTGGATCAGGTATGCAATAGTTCTGTAAAGGAAGATTCTCTTCCTGAGAAGTTGAGAAGCATCTCAGGCTAATTATATGCGACAGCCAATAAGGCAACAAGTTGATCAATGTTGCAAGATTGAAGATTTTAGTAAATGTTTATGTGATTTATATTGTCATTGTCAAAAGGGTGTATTATTTGATAAAGGAGTGGGAGGGAATTCTAGTTAATTTAGCGGATTTGTCCATAGTACATCATCGATAAGTCAATTTTTGCAATAATTGAATTTTCATGTGAAAAATATTTAATAAAGTAAACGAGTAAATTAATCAAAATAATTTTAACACAACAAAGATAAAGGATGGTATTTTTATGATTAAATTACATTTTTGAAAAGGAAAAAATAATAAATTTATCATAAAAAATTTAATTTTATTACGAAAATGTCAATAACTATGTACTCTATTATATTTTCACAAATTGGTGAGATAAACCATAATTAGGACAAAAGTTGATAATGCTTACATATATCAAATTACCAACTATATCTATAATGAATATGGACACTTGGATGCCATAAGTTAGGAGCACATTTGACATCATGACACCATGACACTRTCGTTGGGTGCTTTGGTGCTTTAAGACACTAATCAAAACAATATTATTACTCTTACTAGATTAATATCCTACGATGGATAACTATATTAAATATATTTGTAAAAATCACATTATATATTTTTTATGAAATATATTTTAGATTTAATCTTATTATTATTATTTTGATAAATACTTTTTAAATTGTTGATATAATTTTTAGAAAATACAGAGCAGTTGTTACACAACAAGAAAATTGGTTCCGGCCGGAAGTCACCGACCAATTTTATTTCGATCAGTAATACCGACCGTTACCGACCGATAAAAGTTGGTGGAATTTTACCGACCGAAAAAACGATCAGTAATACCGATCGAAATAAAATCGGTCGGTGACCTTTAAACATCCAACTTAGGAATTCAAAAATTTCCGCGAGTTGTACCAACCGAAAAATCGGTCGGTACCACCGAACGATTTTTCGGTCGGTATTATTTTATTTTTTTAAAAAAAAATAAACTGACTCACGCACTTTATTTCATTCGAGCACTCGACCTCACTCACGAAATTCAAACGACCCTCAAACCCTCCTCTCACGAATCTCTCTCACTCAAACCCTCCTCTCACTCTCACTCCACCGGCACCGGTTAATTCCCATGGAACCGGCGCCCTCCTCTCAGACCTTTCATTCTCTTTCTCTCTCTCTCACTTGTGCCGCTTTCTCTTTCTCTCTCTCTCTCTCTCTCTCTCACCCGCGCCTCTCTTTCTCTTTCTCTCTCGCTCCTCGCCGGCGACCCACATTGCTCAGCGCCCAGCTCCTCGCCGGCATCCTCGTCTTCACTCGCGGCTGACGTCACTTGCATTGGTAAGGGTGTAGTTTTAGGGTTGAATTTTTAGTTTTCATTTTTTTTAATTGAGGATTTAATAATTAATTTTTTTCCCCCACCGTTGGCCACCAGCAGCCACCACCACCACCAACCCACTGCCCAGTGGTAAGCTCTTTTTTTTTATTTTTTGTTTTTATTTTGTTTAATTTGGTATATGTATGCTGGTATGTATGTATGTATGTATGTATGTATGTATGTA
>SNQN01000371.1:108887-144884 GCA_008642245.1 Bassia scoparia | reverse complement strand
TGATGTTGTATGTATGTATGTATGTATTATGTATGTATGTATGATTATGTATGTATGTTGTATGTGTATGTAGTAGTATGTATGTATGTATGTATGTATGTATATTAGTATGTATGTTATGTATGTATGTATGTATGTATGTATGTAGTATGTATTATGTATGTATGTATGTATGTTTATGTTTATGTATTATGTATTTGATTTTGACAGGTCGATTATTTGTGCAAGTAATATTAATTTGATAAAAATTATACCTTTTTTATTATATTATATATATTTATATATATATATATATATATATATATTATATATATATATATATATATATATATATATAATATATATATATATATATATATATATAATACTAATTAATATCATGTATACATACAAGTAAATAAATTATTTGATTATGAAATTATTTCAATAGCAAAGAAAACAAATACGAATTGAAATAATTTTTCCAATATTTAAAATGTGATGAGCATTTTGATATAAAGTTGTGATTAGTTTATTTATTGTTTAATTATTATTTCATTATGATGTACATCAAATTATTTGACAATCTTTCATAGTTTCATTCATTTAAATCACTTATTAACCTCTAATTAATGATCTATACAATATGATGCACATATGGTGACTTAACTTTCTTGTCATTTATTATTATTATATCTTTCTAACAAGCAGATTTTCTTCCAATTCATTAATTAAACAATTTGAATTTTCTTTGCCATAATAAATATTAAATGAGGAAAGGTGTATTTTCGACTAATATTAAATTTAGTAAGTAATGAGGAAATGAGGAAAGGATTATGTTTTGACTAATAAGAAAGGATACCGTTCAAGGTTTTGAATAATTAAAATAAACTTCTTGTGGTTTGAAATATGAGTGAAGACATTGAAGGATGTTTGAATGCTTTGAACTGTATTTTTTAATGGCTTAGAATAGGCTTAATCAAAATGAAAAGAAGGAGGCGGTGAGTGATGTACAATAGACGCGATCATAACACATACTTCGGAATGAGTTCATCGAAGGGGTGAATGAGTTTGTTAACTTCGCTCACTAGCACCCAACCTCAATGACGGACAAGAAAGATGTCCTGTACTCGGTGTAAAAACTTGAAGTACGTGCATGTGCCCGACCTAAAGGTACATTTGAATAGAAGGTTTCATGAGATACTATGAATTTAATCACTGTGAAAGGTAGCATAGGGTCCCCTCCTCCCCTACTCAGACGAATCCCTACCGGAAATGGTTGTCGATGCATTTGGAGCGTGGACCAATCATTCCTTGAGAGGCAGCTTCACAGAAGAACCAAATGCAGAAGGGAAGTTCTTCGGTTGCTCAAGTAGCCTAAGCCCGTTGTATGATGGAGCAACATCTCGTGTTGGAGATGGCTTCTAGAATGATCAATTTGAAGTCTGGATAAACTTGCCACTCAGGTCGTAAATGGTTTTGGGTCATTGTTGAGTGCACTACTAAAATTTGCGTACGGCGACCGAATTTAGGGACCGATTTCAAATCAGTCGCTATTAGCGACCGTTACCGACCGAACACAGTCGGAAAAAATTAGCGACCGAATTACGAATCGGTCGCTAAACTCTCCATTTTGCAGTTTTGGCCTTGGATGCCCCTTATTTATTACAATTTAGCGACCGAATTATCGGTCGCTATTAGCGACCGATCTGAAATCACGTGATGCGCTCCCCACATCCCAATAACTAAGTGTAACACCTACTACAACACAAAGAAGGTACTCAAGGGATTAGAGCTTCCTCGCGAGAAGATACACGCATGCCCGAAAGGATGTATGTTGTATTGGAAGGATGATGTTGAGATTGATAAGTGTCGTCATTGCGGTCGACACAACAAGAATCCGCTTATTAACGACGGATTTTACCAACCGTCACGAAAACGGTCGGAAAATGTCATATTACCGATCGTTTTTTTTAGGATGCAATTTAGCGACCGTTTTTAAAAATTACCGACCGTTTCTTATACTGGACGGAAATTACCTTCCGTTTTTAATTTTTACCGACCGTTAAAAGGACGATAATAGGTCAAATATTTTTTTTGACTTGGAAATAAAATTACCGACCGTCTATATGTTACCGACCATAGACGTCGGTAAATGTTTTTTAATTTTTCCTCCAAGTCGACCATATGGTCGTTCGCTTTATTTAACATATGCATCACTCAACTCTCTCTCCTCTATTTCTTTCTTATTTCCTTAGTCCTTACCCCCTCACTCTCTCTCTCTCTCTCTCTCTCTCTCTCTCTCTCTCTCCTCATCTACCTCACTAGTCTCTTCCTCACTTTCTCGCATCATTCACCATCTCTCATCTCTCTCTCTCTCTCTCCTCATCGTCACTCCTCTGACTCTCTCTCCTCATCTTCACCTTCTGTCACTCCTCTCTCTTCCTCATCGCCGCCCTATTTCGGTCCCACAGCCACCCTCATCAACACGACATCGCCGCCCTATCAACGCAACCCCCTCCTTCCCCCTATTTTTTTTAGGTAAGTTTTCGCCTCTTTTTTATTTTTATTTAAATTCGGTTAGATCTTGGTTAATATCTTGGTGATTTTTTTTTAATTTGTTAGATCTAGGTTCGAAATCTTTTTATTGATTATTTTTTCTATTTAAATTTGGTTTTTTCGTTTGTTTTTCTAGGGTTTCGTTTGTCTTTTGATTTTAATTCTAGGGTTTCGTTTTTCTTCTTTAATTTCGTCTTTTGTAGATCTAGGTGAGTTGTTTTCTTTATTTTTTTGTTTTTTAGATCTGATTTTGAGATTTTTTCTTTTCCTTTTTCAATTGAGAATTTTCGTTTTTAATTGTCTTTTTATTTCATTTTAGATTTAATTTTTGGATTTCCCCCTCCCTTTTCTTCTGATTTTTTCAATTATTTTTCCATTTTTTAATTTTCATTTCTTGTTTTTGTAACTGGTTTTGGTTTTAAGTTGATTTTAGATCTAGTTTTTTATATATTTTTTCAATTAATTTTCGTCTGTTTCGTTTTCAATTTGAGATTTTCGTTTTTAATTCCTGATGCATTTTAGATTAATTTTTGATTTCCCCCCTCCCTTTTCGTCTGATTTTTTCAATTTATTTTTCCATAATTTTTTTGTTTTTCGTTTCTTGATTTTTGTAACTGGTATATGATTTTTAAGTTGATGTTAGATCTAGTTTTTTTTTTTTTTTTCAATTGATTTGTCGTTTCGTTCTTCAGAATTGATTTTTTAATGTATCTAGTTTTTATGTTATTTTCTCAATAAAAAAAACAATGAAAATGATGAGAGTGAAATGGGATTTTTTGTGTTTTGGGTGCGCCTCTAACTCATTATTGTGTTTTTTGCAGACTTTGGTTCATTGGAATTTCTCATGTGAAGTGAAGATTGAAGTTTTTTTGAAGATAAAGTTGTAATATTGTAAAAGTAAAATAATTTTTTGTGATTATTGTAAAGTTGTAAATGTAAAATTTTGTGATTTATTAAATTTTCAAGTATATGTTTTAATTGCTGAATTTATAATTGTGAAAAGTTGTCAGAGAATACTCTAACAGCTTTTCATTTTTTTAATTTGTATAATAGATTTACCACGCTACACGGTCGATAAGGTCAAAGGTTGACTTTTAACCGATTTAGCGGTTAGTAAACCTATTCTTGGAATTAATTCTACATTTAATGGGTGGTTTTCAACTGCTAAACGGTCGCAAATATGTAATAATTGCGACCGTTGGACGTCGGTAATTCCGTCCGTGATAAACCGTCGGAGATCATCGTCCGTCTTCAGTAACGGTAATAATGGCGCGTAAAATATTACCGACCGTTTAGCGGTCGGTAAAGCTTATTACGTCCAAATGATTACCGACCGTTCGTTACCGACCGTTGGCGTCTGTAATATGTTTACCGACCGCTTCCGCTTTTTACCGACCGTTTTAGGTTTTTTCAAACGGTCGTAATCGCTAGTTTTCTTGTTGTGGAATCGTACAAGAAGACTTCGAATGACAGTTTGGTTCCCGCAAGCTTTCTTGTGTACTTTCAATAATACCGCGATTGCAAAGGATGTTTGCCACTAGAAACATTCTGATATCTATGACATGGCATTGAAAATCATTGAGGGCAAGGGAACATGGCTCACCCAAGTGACAGTGAAGCTTGGAAGCACTTCGACAAGCCTTTACAGACTTTGCATCTGAGCCTCGAAATGGGATTGCTTTTTTATGATTTCATTTGATGTTTAGAGCGAATTCTGCTTATAAGCCGTGATTATGAATAGGTTTCTTTTTTATATTTGCATTTGGTGTTTGTAGAAGTTAGGCGCGAAACCCCTAAAAACGCCCAAAAATGCACTATTACGCCCCAACTTGAATTTCCGTGTCTTAACGTGTCCAATCAAAGCTAAGAAGCTTAAGTGCATAAAATATGACATGATCGACTTTAAAAACTTGTAATAGGTTGAGTTTGCAGAAGTTAGGTGCGAAAACCCCTAGAAAACGCCCAAATCCCTATTACGCCCCAACTTGAATGTCTCATGTCTTAACGTTCAAGCCTAAGAAGCTTAAGTGAGTAAAATATGAGATATTGAGCTTTAAAAACTTGTAATAGGTTGAGTTTGTAGAAGTTAGGCTCGAAAACCCCAAAAATGCCCTATTACGCCCCAACTTGAATTTCTCATGTCTTAACGTGTCCAATCAAGGCCTAAGAAGCTTAAGTGCGTAAAATATGACATGATCGAGCTTTAAAAACTTGTAATAGGTTGAGTTTGCAGAATTAGCGCGGAAACCCCTAGAAAACGCCAAAAATGGCCTTATTACCGCCCAACTTGAATTTCTCGTGTTCTAACGTGTCCAATCAAGCCTAAGAAGCTTAAGTGAGTAAAATATGACATGATCGAGCTTTAAAAACTTGTAATAGGTTGAGTTTGTAAACGTTAGGCGCGAACCCCTAAAAACGCCCAAAAATGGCCCTATTACGCCCCAACTTGAATTTCTCGTGTCTGAATTTTCTGTTATTTAGAATTGTTTGAACTAACTAAATAATTTGCAGGAGAAGATGTTTAAGTCTTCAGATTAGTGGCTCGTCACCGATCCCAACCAGGCCTTTTTGACACGTTGGTGGCTTAAAAAAGGAGGTTCACGGTTTTGGCAAAGACGAAGCCTCTCTCAATTATGAGAAGCCCTCGCGGCGGAACGCTCGATTCGCCTACCTCCATTAGTTTCGCTAAACAAGCAGACATGTCCGAGCTTTGGAGCGTCATGCGCGCTAGGAAGGAATGAGGAGAAACAAACGCAACAAGGAGTACATCCAGCAGATGAAGGCTCAGATGGACGCTATCATGAGGCGGTTTGGTGTCTGTCTTCCTTTCTCGGAGGCCGAACGATCGGACAGATGGTTCTGGCGCTTCTGGAGCTTTCGAGGCTCGTAGCATTCTCTACTTAGATTTCGATTTGTTGTAGCTTATTGTTTTATTTTCAAACAGTGACATTGTTATTTTTTCGTATTACGCATGAATTATATGTAAATAAAATCTTATTTTAATATATAATTTGTTTTCCATTCACATTTAATTTAATTTCTATTTATTGTTTAGTTTTTATATTTAGTTAGAGGCAATAAACTACGAGCAAACCAAAAAAAAAAAAAATTACCGACCGATATCACAGTCGATCGTAATACCGACTAATTTTCGGTCGTGTATACTGCGATCCCTCCAAAAATTGGGAGGTAAGCAACTGTATACCGACCGATTGGGAGGAAAAATAAATTACCGACCAAAAATCGCGGTATTACCGACCGCTGTGGTATTACCGACCGATGTGATATCCGGTCGGTATACCGTCCGATTCGGTCCGTAGTTTAATTTATCCCTCGTTTTTTTAGAAGTGAAAAAACGGTCGGTACGTTCTCACCGACCGTGGTGAATATTTTTATCGACGATCTAAAATCGACCGTCGTCACCGATCGAAAATCAATCGGTAACCCCTTTACCGACCGATTTTCGATCGGTAAAGACGGTCGACCGAAATCGATTTTCTTGTTGTAGCTTGTGGTTTAACTTTGCTTTGTTTAATTTATATTAATAGTATTGTGAATTTATTACTATTCTTTAATAAATCTTTTTTAATAGATGATATATAATCTCTGCTACATAAATGAACGGAGGAGCAATGTGTCCCTTGAAAATCTCCTTTCCCTTCTATCTAAAACTAATACACATCAAAACAATTAATGTAGTACATAAAAACTTACCAAATCAAATATATTCAACCTACTCCCCCCCTAAATTCAAATGAAGTAATGCATATCCAATAAATAAAGTTTTACCTTAACATATAATGAAACTTACCCTAAATTAAAAAAAAAAAAACATGTAATGTTAAAATGATCCATAAACTAATTAATGAATTAAAATACAATTTACTCCCTCCGTATCAATTAATTGCAACCATACTTGGCAAAAACAAACCCGACCCAATTTCAACCAAGAAAATGACCCGGAAAAGTTGGGTCATGGACAAAGAATATAAACCGAAACTCATTTTGACCGAACTCGCAAACCCGTTTTACAAATAGTGTGGTCAAATCCAACCCGTTTGCGAATTAATGTAAAGTACAATTATTTTAAGAACCAATTGAGTTATGTGTTGTATTATGCGAAAAAATTGATCCCATGCTAATGCAAATAATAATATTTATTAGATTCAAGATAAATATATAGTTTAATGAACAATTTCTAGTTAGTTAGCACATTATGCATTTTTCACCTCTTAAAAACCTTCATATTTGGTCTAACTTTTGCAAAACATCGGAAGAAAAAAGGCTTTTAAAAAACTTGACCGTCGACCAACCTGTTACCGAAAATTTTGGGTCATAAACAAAGAAATTTGACCGGTTACCGAAAAATGATCGATTTGGAAATGATCAAACCTGACATTGACCGACCAATACCAACCTGGTCCGACCGATTTGCCAGGTATATAATTGCAACAAATCAAATTATACGCATTTCGAGGTCAAGATTTAACAATATAATCGGCAAATTATTCAAAATAAATTTACACGATGAAAAATGAGATTATAACTTAATCGTGTTAAAATTATTTTGAATAATTTTCTCATGTACAATGTTAAATCTCAACCTCAAAATGCGTAAATTTGGTTTGTTGCAATTAATTTGATACGGAGAAGTAGATTGTATTTTAATTATTGATTAGTTTATGAGTCATTTTAAAATTATTACATGTGTCTTTTTTTAAAAATTTAGGGTAAGTTTCAATTTATATATTAAGGTAAAACTTTATTTATGGATATGCATTGAATTCATTTGAATTTTTGAATTTAGTAACAAAGTTAAAAAATAGATAAAGGAAAATGTATTATAATCGATTGTAGAATATGAGAGCGAATATAATCATTCTTCATCAATATCTATATTATACTCCTCCGTTTTTTTAGCCGTTCCTTTTATTTTGCACGGTGTTTAACAGTTGATTAAGTTAGTAAAAGAGTTACTTAGATAAAAGAGTTGAGTAATTATGTAAAAAGAGTTCAAAAAATTAGATAAAGAATAAATATGTGGATGAAATATAAACACAAATTTTAACTAAAAGGTCAACGAGACAAAGTCAAAATAAATGTAAAAAATATGAATTTTTATTGATTTGAATTATGATACAATCTCTACTACAAGTTTATATGAAAATAAAGTAAGTCCTCTGATTCCGTTCCAGTGCGCTGCTGAGCGACACACGCAAGGTCAAGGTGAGTTGAGTGCAGACAACACGTCGACCTAGATTCGAACGTTGTTTGGATGTATTTGAATAAAGGCTGACAAAATGTAAGGTCTCACTCGAATGTGTTTGAATCGCTTTGATCAGTCGACACAATTTGGTAGCTTGTTGACTATTTGTAGAGAGAGATTTAGAGAAAATTTGTGAGCTTTTGAGTCTAATTTTCTTCTTTTTTCTGGTTTGAAGATGATGTTTCTCTCTTAATCTTGAAGGAGTACTCTATTTATAGAGTAATTTAGGTTTTAAGGATTTTGGAATTTGGACCAAATAAACATGACCTATTTAAATAGCTTGACCCATTTGAGGTTTTACTAATAAATGATTTTAATTAAAATAATTAAAATGTACGTTATTGTCAACCCAAATTAATTAACAATTGGACCGTCAAATATAAAATAAATTAATAATTTTGATATTGACTTAAATATAACTTGACGTGCACATCAATAAATTTCCCGTGCTACATGAAGATCTATGGGTCCGTTTACATTAACTGAAAACCAACTGAACTAAACTGAACTTAACTTAACTAACGGAGCTAAACTGAACTGAACTAAATATTTACTTTAGATTAATATTAATCTTTGGAAATATATTTACTATTTAACTATAATATAATAATGAGATTAAATTACTTATTAATAATATATCTTGGATTTAATATTAACTTTTTAACTTAGGTTAATATTTAACTTGGATTAATATTTAATTTGGATTTAACTATTATTACTAACATATTATATCTTTGGATTAATATTTAAATCTTTAACTTAGTTTAATATTGAACTTTGGATTAATATTATTAAATTGAAATATTTAACTTAGATTAAGATTATATAATATATATAATTTTATTATTATTACTCCGTATATATTATTATTATACTATTATTTACTATCATCATTATCGTTAATAATAATTAGTTAACCGAATAATAATGAATTGAATTGAACGAATTGAACTGAGAATAAGCTGAAATAAAACAGTCATGTGAAGTATAATGAATGTTGAATTTAGGAAATGTGTAGAGACGTTGAAATCAGGAAAAGCAATTTATTAATGTAGAGTAAATAAAATAGGTAAAAAGTATAAAAAAAAATGGTTTGGAACAACTAATTAAAAACATCCAAAAATATAATGTGAAATAAATAATAAAAAAACGAGGGAGTATAAAAGAAAGAGGAAAAAGGTGATGTCTACTTGATCAGTTGCACGCATCGCGTATTGAAAAAGCTAGTTTAGCAAACCGGCAGTTGTTGATGTGCCACGTAAATCTACTGGCCACGTGTCCACTCATTATGGATCAAACGATCCTAGTGGCAAGCTCCCTATATAATTCAGCCCGATCAAAAACAAATAGAGAATCAGATATCCGTACACCAAAGCGTAGTAGTGGATAATCTACGGTGTGGATGGTGACAAGTAGTCATCACAATCTAAGCTTCCAAGGTTAGGTAAAATGCCTATAAATACCTGGAAAAGCTATTCAACACACACAACATTCTCACCCACCAATACTTGAGACCAACTCTCTCTACTTTCTCTCTCTAAATAACACTTTTAATCTCTTTATTCCCGTACACTTAAGCATCGGAGGGAGATAATCCGAAAAGGATTATCTCCTTTGTGCAGTGTCAGGCCACATTGGAAGGCCAGAGCAAGAAAGTGCCAGGACAATGTCTAACGCCAGGACACACCTTTGCCAGAGAAAGAAAGCGCCAGGACTCCCTTAACTTGGCCAGGAGGAAAGCAACGTTAAGGTTTCGTACTTTTGTCCAAGAAGGATCATATCTCGAGGTAGCATTTAACGGGAACCTCCACCCCTTCTCAACCCAAAAGCTAAGAAATATTGTAGCCAGGCCACATTTTACTTGCTACAACATTTGGCGTCGTCTGTGGAGGCCAATCAGAAATGCTTCAGGAAGACCAAACACGACGAAGGACGACCACACCTCCATCTTCCGAGAAGGAGAGTAACCCGAACGGAGAAACCACCTAGCAGGTCCACTTTCCAGGTCGGGCATAGACAACACCACTTGTCACTTCCAAATTTAGATAGTAGCTATGTCTCCCATGACGTACTTAACGAGAAATCACCAAGTGGACAAATTTGGGAACATTCTCTGAACAAGAAGTTGAAAGCTAGCTTGACGCTCTCCAAGCGGAGAATGCGCCTTGAAAGCCTTGCGTTGTTAGCAAACTAAAGTAACCGCAGTGAAGCTCCTGCCATGACTCAAGCTCAGAGTTCACACTCCTAGCTCCTCACCTAAAGACGATGAAGATCAAAAATTCTACTCCACGAACTCAAGTAAGTATGTCTCAACAGAAGTTGTTCCATTGGACGAGAAAAGAGGCCAGGTTAGGAGATTCGTAGCACTCCCAAACCTGCAACGCCACCACTGCCCGAAAGCCACCTCAAGCAGGGGACCATACAAATTTGATGAGGTTTAGTTGAAGATGACGTCTCTTCTCGAGGAGCCAGAAGATTAGGCACTTATTGAAGAAGAGAAGCAAGTTCGGGAAAACTCCTCAATGGACGCCTGGAAAGATTATCAACATAAAGAAGGAAAAGAAACCAAGTGCCAGGCTAATCCTGAAAAGAAGAAAGAACTGAGAGGCTTAAGCAAGCTGCTCAATGATAAAGAAGAACACTCTCTGACCGGATCAACCCCGATCTACATGGACCCATCTCATCGTTCCCTCAGAACACATGGTCCTTCCATAACAACATCGGGCAAGCTGCGGTCCGGCGCCACCCAAGAGCCTGAAATCCGTTCCCACCAACGTGGGACCATCAAGCGTGTACGTGGACCGAGGGCAGGGGCATACATCTCATTGGGAGTAAGGGAATGCAAGCGCTTTCCCCTACCGGACAAGAACCCATTCTCAGCCTCAATCTTGATGGCCTCGCAATCTCAGAAATCAAGTTTCCCTCGGGATGCATATGATGGAACGACTGAACCCGATTGATCACTTGACCGATGTACAAGCATCTCATGCTAACCACACAAGCTGATGATGCTACTTGGTGAAGTACTTCACGGTTCACTCTGAAGGGCTTAGCACAAAGATGGTTCAGTCAACTTCCAACCGTTCTATCCATAACTTCAATGAGCTAGTAGTACTTTTCACTCACCATTTCATGGCACAACGCCAAGAAAGAAGAGTAGCTTGCATCTGGGAAGATCCAAACAACGCCCCAATAAAAGTTTGCGAAGCTATGTCAACGCTTCAACAATGAAACTCTCCATATCCCAGACCTGCCAACGTGGATCTTCGACAATTTTTCAGAGGTCTAGATGAGATAGTCCATTCAAGTTTTAATGGCCAGGCAACGGTGGCAAGTTTTAAAAGAGTTGATGGATGAAGCGGAGAATGGATCCACGCTGAGGAAGTCTGTGCCGTGAAAAGGCCAAAAGACAAAAGCAACCTCGTTGTCCAAGTACCAACTGTTCAGACTCACCGAAGCGGTGGTCATGACCAAAAGAGTCTAGCACCTTGGGCCATAGAGGAGCAGAGACGTCTAAAAAAGGAAGGGTCGAAAGAAGAGGAAGTTTTTATCACACCCCAACGGAATACACCAAGGATCTATTCCAAGTTTACCAGAGAGTTGCAAAGATGTACATATAGAACCCTCCCCCAATCAACACTGAACTTGAATTGAGGACAAGTTTAATAATGCGAGTATCATGAGGATGTGCACATGTCACGGATGATTGCTTCACCTGCAACGAACCATGGATCGCCTAGCGACCAAGCAAAGTGAAGAAACATTTGATTAAAAGGTTTCTGACGACGACTCCATCAAACGAAGTGGGTCCCCACACGACGAACATTCCGATTTTATGGCATCAGCAATTAGCTCGAGAGTGCTATTTAACCACCATCCAGCCAATTTCTGGGCAAGGATAAGGAAGGCACGCGAAGTGCTAATGTCCTGAGGATCATTAAGGAAAGCATGGCAATCAAGACTATTTTCAACCATTCCTCAATCCAATCCTAGAAGGATAAGGGAGGATAGCAAGGCAACTCCAAACTAGGAAAGCCATTGAAATCTGTTGAATTAGCCTGAAGACGTTAAGCTTTGTATGACTTGATTGCTAAGATTGAATGAAAGCCTTCAATACTTTGAAACTTCAAATATTTGCAAAAAAAGTGGGGCAACTCCCCTTCTATAGTTGTAAAGTTTACCTCAAAGCGAGTGCTAAACTTATGACTTAGTCTCAAAGTGAGAATATCTATTTACTACTTGCAAAATGCAAAATATTTGCAAGCACTGGGCAAGCGTCCCATAAAATTAAAAATTAATTCAATCGCATTAAGTGTGGCCTTAGCACATCCTAAGGACCTTAACTACTAATTGTCAAGGGCAAAGCTCCCATAAATTTTGAATTAAATCAATCGCATTGAGTGTGCCTTAGCACATCCTAAGACCTTAACTACTGATAGTGCAAAGCAAGCATCCCATAAAATTTAATTAATTCAATCGCATTAAGTGTTGGCTTAACCAATCCTAAGGACCTAACTACTGATTGTGCGAAGGCAAGCGTCCCTTAAAAGTTGAATTAATTCAATCGCATTAAGTGTTGGCCTTAGCACATCCTAAGGACCTTAAATACTGATTGTCGAAGGCAAGCGTCCAAAAAAACCTGCGAAGGGCAAGAGTCCCTTAAAATTCGCCAAAGGGCAAGCGTCCCACAAAGCATGCGAAGGCCAAACGACCCTCTAGACATGCTTAAGGGCAAGCGTCCCACAAAACTAGCGAAGGGCAAGTGACCTTGGATAAATGCGAAGGCAAACGTCCTTGATACTAGTGAAGGGCAATGACCCTGGATAACTGCAAGTGGAACTAAAACCCTTGCACTAACTATAGCTCATTTGAAGGGCAAAACGACCCTAGACATGCTCAAGGCAACCGTCCCACAAACTAACGAAGGGCAAGTGACCCGATAAACCGGAAGGGCAAACGTCCCATAATCGCGAAGGGCAAAGCGACCCATAAAAGCAAACGAAGGGCAAAGCGACCCTATAAACATGCTAAAGAAAACTTCCCATAAAATTCGCGAGAGGCAAAAGCTCTTAGTTGCGAAGGGCAAATGTCCATAAAGTGATGGGAAAGTACCCTCACATTGTGCGAACACCTCGACTTAATCCCCAAGTTTAAGGGCAACAGTATGATGATTGACTTGGACCCCACTACTAGGCCTCAAGCAATCAATTCTTGAATCTATAAACTTGGAGATTTCGTCTTAAAGAAGTGTGATCGCCAACAAAATTCGTAGGGACATCTGCAAAGTGTCATGTCACCCGATCTATATCTGCTGGCATTTGGAAAGCACCCGGAAAGTGCTAAGCACACGAAAGCTCGAAAAGTGCTAAGTCTCCAAAAAGTGCTAGGCCCCCAGAAAGTTGCGATGAGCGAGCTCACCGTTTTGTAAAACGATCACTTTGAGTCGCACAAGTCCTAAAAAAAGTGCTAAGCACTCGGAAAGTGCTAAGCACGCGGAAAGCTCAAAAAGGCTAAGCCTCCGAAAAGTGCTAGGCCCCCGGAAAGTGCGAGGACGAGCTCACCGTTTTGTAAAAACGATCACTTTTGAAGTCACCACCAAGCCTTCAAAAAGTGCTAAGTACCCGGAAAGTGCTAAGCACGCGGAAAGCTCAAAAGTACAAGCCTCCGAAAATGCTAGCCCCGGAATGTGCGAGGAGCGAGCTCACCGTTTTGTAAAAAACGATCACTTTTGAGTCGCACCAAGTCCCAAAAAGTTGCCAGCACTGGAAATGCTAATAACCGCGAAAAGCTCGAAAAGTGCTAAGCCCCGAAAAGTGCTAAGCCCACGAAATTTGCGACAAACGACATCACCGTTTTGTGCTTTACTATTATATTTTGATCTCACCTCGCCAAAAAAGGAGAGATATGCGGAGTGCAACAAACATCAATTTGTGTCAATAACACACTTAGAGAGCATCATCATTTGAATAAAACTCATGGAAGTGCTATGGAGGAAAATAGTGCTTCTAAGAAGGCAAACGCCACTTGCCATACTTCCAGTGTCATTTGTAAATGTAAAGGCAAAATATGCAACTAGGCCCATTGATGATTCTGAAGCCAAAATCTTACAACAACAGAGAAATTTGTATGTTATGTATTATATATGATTATATAAATATTAATATATATATATATATATATTATTATTATATTTATATATATTATTATATTATATTATAATTATATATTATTATATTATATTATTATATTATATTATATTATATTTTATATTATTATATTATATTATATTATATTATAATTATATTATATTATATTAAATTATATTATATATATTATATTATATTATATATATATATATTATATTATATATATTTATATTATATATTATTATATTATATTATATTATATTATATTATATATATTATATTATAATATAATTATTATATATATTATATTATTATAACAAATAAAGGAAAGCATATCTTCTCTTTAATGACATATCAGTGTCGTAGTGTTTGAACCTTGGTAATTTTTGTATTGTTCCTTAGATGAAAGGTGGGTTATTAACTAGAATAATCAACACAACAAGACTATTCAAGAAAAAAATGAAGTGCTTTGAAGACCTTAAAACACTTAAAAYTTGATGAATGCTTTGAACTGATATTTTTTAATGGCTTAGAATAGGCTTAATCAAAATGAAAAGGAAGGAGCGTGAGTGGATGTACAATAGACGCGATCATAACAACATACTTCGGAATGAGTTCATCGAAGGGGTGAATGAGTTTGTTAACTTCGCTCACTAGCACCCCAACCTCAATGACAGGGACAAGATAAGATGTCCGTGTACTCRGTGTAAAAAMTTGAAGTACGTGCATGTGCCCGACTTAAAGGTACATTTGAATAGGAAGGGTTTCATGGAGAAATACTATGAATGGTTAAGTCACGGTGAAAGGGTGAGCATAGGGTCCACCTCGTCTCCTACTCAGACGAATCCCTACCGGGAAATGGTTGTCGATGCATTTGGAGACGTGGACCAATCATTCCTTGAGGAGGCAGCTTCAACCGAAGAAGAACCAAATGCAGAAGCGAAGAAGTTCTTCGRGTTGCTCAAGGTAGCCTAAGCGCCGTTGTATGATGGGAGCAACATCTCGGTGTTGGAGATGGCTTCTAGAATGATCAATTTGAAGTCTGAGTACAACTTGCCACTCAGGTGCGTAAATGGTTTTGGGTCATTGTTGAGTGCACTACTAGAAATTTGCGTACGGGCGACCGAATTTAGGGACCGATTTCAAATCAGTCGCTATTAGCGACCGTTACCGACCGAACACAGTCGGAAAAATTTAGCGACCGAATTACGAATCGGTCGCTAAACTCTCCATTTTGGCAGTTTTGGGGCCTTGGATGCCCCTTTATTTATTACAATTTTAGCGACCGAATTATCGGTCGCTATTAGCGACCGATCTGAAATCACGTGATGCGCTCCCCACATCCCAATAAACTAAGTGTAACACCTACTACAACACAAAGAAGGTACTCAAGGGATTAGAGCTTCCTCGCGAGAAGATACACGCATGCCCGAAAGGATGTATGTTGTATTGGAAGGATGATGTTGAGATTGATAAGTGTCGTCATTGCGGGTCGAACACAACAAGAATCCGCGTTATTAACGACGGATTTTACCAACCGTCACGAAAACGGTCGGAAAATGTCATATTACCGATCGTTTTTTATAGGATGCAATTTAGCGACCGTTTTTAAAAATTTACCGACCGTTTCTTATACTGGACGGAAATTACCTTCCGTTTTTAATTTTTACCGACCGTTAAAAGGACGATAATATGGTCAAATATTTTTTTTGACTTGGAAATAAAATTACCGACCGTCTATGTGGTATTACCGACCATAGACGGTCGGTAAATGATTTTTTAATTTTTCCTCCAAGTCGACCATATGGTCGTTCGCTTTATTTAACATATGCCATCACTCATACTCTCTCTCCTCTATTTCTTTCTTATTTCCTTAGTCCTTACCCCCTCACTCTCTCTCTCTCTCTCTCTCTCTCTCTCTCTCTCTCTCTCCTCATTCTCACCTCACTCACGTCTCTTCCTCACTTTCTCGCATCATTCACCATCTCTCACTCTCTCTCTCTCTCTCTCTCTCTCCTCATCGTCACTCCTCTGACTCTCTCTCCTCATCTTCACCTTCTGTCACTCCTCTCTCTTTCCTTCATCGCCGCCCTATTTGCGTCCCACAGCCACCCTCATCAACACGACATCGCCGCCCTATCAACGCAACCCCCTCCTTCATCGCCGCCCTATTTTTTTTAGGTAAGTTTTCGCCTCTTTTTTATTTTTGTATTTAAATTCGGGTTAGATCTTGGTTAATATCTTGGTTGATTTTTTTTTTTAATTTGTTAGATCTAGGTTCGAAATCTTTTTATTTTGATTTTTGTTTCTATTTTAAATTTGGTTTTTTCGTTTGTTTTTCTAGGGTTTCGTTTGTCTTTTGATTTTAATTTTCTAGGGTTTCGTTTTTTTCTTCTTTAATTTCGTCTTTTGTAGATCTAGGTGAGTTGTGTTTTCTTTATTTTTTTTGTTTTTTTAGATCTGATTTTTGAGAATTTTTTTCTRTTTCCTTTTTCAATTTGAGAATTTTCGTTTTTAATTGTCTTTTTATTTCATTTTAGATTTAATTTTTGGATTTCCCCCTCCCTTTTCTTCTGATTTTTTCAATTTATTTTTCCATTTTTTTAATTTTTCATTTCTTGTTTTTTGTAACTGGTTTTTGGTTTTTAAGTTGATTTTAGATCTAGTTTTTTTATATATTTTTTCAATTAATTTTCGTCTGTTTCGTTTTTCAATTTGAGAATTTTCGTTTTTAATTGYCCTGATGCATTTTAGATTTAATTTTTGGATTTCCCCCCTCCCTTTTCGTCTGATTTTTTCAATTTATTTTTCCATAATTTTTTTGTTTTTTCGTTTCTTGATTTTTGTAACTGGTATATGATTTTTTAAGTTGATGTTAGATCTAGTTTTTTTTTTTATTTTTTCAATTGATTTGTCGTTTCGTTCTTCAGAATTGATTTTTTTAATTGTATCTAGTTTTTTATGTTATTTTCTCAATAAAAAAAACAATGAAAATGATGAGAGTGAAATGGGATTTTTTTGTGTTTTGGTTGCGCCTCTAACTCATTATTGTGTTTTTTTGCAGACTTTGGTTCATTGGAATTTCTCATGTGAAGTGAAGATTGAAGTTTTTTTGAAGATTAAAGTTGTAATACTTGTAAAAGTAAAATAATTTTTGTGATTTATTGTAAAGTTTTAAATTTAAAATATTTTTTTAGATGTGTATAAGAGTTAAAGTATATTGTTTTAATTTGCTGAATTTATAATTGTTGAAAAGTTGTCAGAGAATACTCTAACAGCTTTTCATTTTTTTTAATTTGTATAATAGATTTACCGAACGCTACACGGTCGATAAGGTCAAAGGTTGACTTTTACCGACCGCTTTAGCGGTTAGTAAACCTATTCTTGGAATTAATTCTACATTTTAATGGGTGGTTTTCAACTGCTAAACGGTCGCAAATATGTAAAATTGCCGACCGTTGGACGGTCGGTAATTTCCGTCCGTGATAAACCGTCGGAGATCATCGTCCGTTCTCAGTGACGGTCGGTAATAATGGTCGGTAAAATATTACCGACCGTTTAGCGGTCGGTAAAGCCTTATTTAYCGTCCAAATGATTACCGACCGTTCGTTACCGACCGTTGGCGGTCTGTAATATGTTTACCGACCGCTTCCGCGTTTTTACCGACCGTTTTAGGTTTGTTTCAAACGGTCGGTAATCGCTAGTTTTCTTGTTGTGGAATCGGTACAAGAAGACTTCGAATGACAGTTTGGTTCCCGCAAGCTTTCTGGTGTACTTTCCAATAATACCGCGATTGCAAAGGATGTTTGCCACTAGAAACATTGCTGATTCTATGACATGGCATTTTGAAAATCATTGAGGGCAAGGGAACATGGCTCACCCAAGTGACAGTGAAGCTTGGAAGCACTTCGACAAGACCTTTACAGACTTTGCATCTGAGCCTCGAAATGGGATTGCTTTTTTATGATTTTCATTTGATGTTTAGAGCGGAATTCTGGCTTATAAGCCGATGAGTATGAATAGGGTTTCTTTTTTATGATTTGCATTTGGTGTTTGTAGAAGTTAGGCGCGAAAACCCCTAAAAACGCCCAAAAATGGCACTATTACGCCCCAACTTGAATTTCTCGTGTCTTAACGTGTCCAATCAAAGCCTAAGAAGCTTAAGTGCATAAAATATGACATGATCGAGCTTTAAAAACTTGTAATAGGTTGAGTTTGCAGAAGTTAGGTGCGAAAACCCCTAGAAAACGCCCCAAAATGGCCCTATTACGCCCCAACTTGAATGTCTCATGTCTTAACGTTCAAGGCCTAAGAAGCTTAAGTGAGTAAAATATGAGATKGATTGAGCTTTAAAAACTTGTAATAGGTTGAGTTTGTAGAAGTTAGGCTCGAAAACCCCAAAAATGGCCCTATTACGCCCCAACTTGAATTTCTCATGTCTTAACGTGTCCAATCAAGGCCTAAGAAGCTTAAGTGMGTAAAATATGACATGATCGAGCTTTAAAAACTTGTAATAGGTTGAGTTTGCAGAAGTTAGGCGCGAAAACCCCTAGAAAACGCCCAAAAATGGCCTTATTACGCCCCAACTTGAATTTCTCGTGTCTTAACGTGTCCAATCAAGGCCTAAGAAGCTTAAGTGAGTAAAATATGACATGATCGAGCTTTAAAAACTTGTAATAGGTTGAGTTTGTAAACGTTAGGCGCGAAAACCCCTAAAAACGCCCAAAAATGGCCCTATTACGCCCCAACTTGAATTTCTCGTGTCTGAATTTTCTGTTATTTAGAATTGTTTGAACTAACTAAATAATTTGCAGGAGAAGATGTTTAAGTCTCAGATTAGTGGCTCGTCACCGRATCCCAACCAGGCCTTTTTTGACACGGTTGGTGGCTTAAAAAAGGGGGAGGTTCACGGTTTTGGCAAAGACGAAGCCTCTCTCAATTATGAGAAGCCCTCGCGGCGGAACGCTCGATTCGCCTACTCTCCATTAGTTTCGGCTAAACAAGCAGACATGTCCGAGCGTTTGGAGGCGTCCGAGCGCGCTAGGAAGGAGATGGAGGAGAAGCAAACGCAACAAGAGGAGTACATCCAGCAGATGAAGGCTCAGATGGACGCTATCATGAGGCGGTTTGGTGGTCTGTCTTCCTTTCTCGGAGGCCCGAACGATCGGACAGATGGTTCTGGCGCTTCTGGAGCTTTCGTAGCGTCGTAGCAGTTCTTACTTAGATTTCGATTTGTTGTAGCTTATGTTTTTATTTTCAAACAGTGACATTGTTATTTTTTCGTATTACGCATGAATTATATGTAATATAAAATCTTATTTTTAATATATAATTTGTTTTTTCCATTCACATTTAATTTAATTTCTATTTATTGTTTAGTTTTTATATTTAGTTAGAGGCAATAAACTACGAGCAAACCAAAAAAAATAGAAATTACCGACCGATATCACAGTCGATCGGTAATACCGACTAATTTTCGGTCGGTGTATACTGCGATCCCTCCAAAAATTGGGAGGGTAAGCAACTGTATACCGACCGATTTGGGAGGGAAAAAATAAATTACCGACCAAAAATCGGTCGGTATTACCGACCGGCGGTGGGTATTACCGACCGATGGTGATATCGGTCGGTAATACCGTCCGATTTTCGGTCGGTAGTTTAATTTATCCCTCGTTTTTTTAGAAGTGAAAAAACGGTCGGTACGTTCTCACCGACCGTGGTGAATTATTTTTTATCGACGATCTAAAATCYGACCGTCGTCACCGATCGAAAATCAATCGGTAACACCCTTTACCGACCGATTTTCGATCGGTAAAGACGGTCGACCGAAATCGATTTTCTTGTTGTGTTAGCTTGTGGTTTTTAACTTATTTGCTTTTGTAATTTATATTAATAGTATGTGATATTTATTACTATTCTTTAATAAATCTTTTTTAATAGATGATATATAATCTCTGCTACATAAATGAACGGAGGAGCAATGGTGTCCCCTTGAAAATCTCCGTTTTTCCCTTTCTATCTAAAACTAATACACATCAAACAATTAATGTAGTACATAAAAACTTACCAAATCAAATATTATTCAACCTACTCCCCCCCTAAATTCAAATGAAGTTAATGCATATCCAATAAATAAAGTTTTACCTTAACATATAAATTGAAACTTACCCTAAATTAAAAAAAAAAAAAACATGTAATGTTAAAATGATCCATAAACTAATTAATGAATTAAAATACAATTTACTCCCTCCGTATCAAATTAATTGCAACCATACTTGGCAAAAACAAACCCGACCCAATTTCAACCAAGAAAYTGACCCGGAAAAGTTGGGTCATGGACAAAGAAATATAAACCGAAACTCATTTTTGACCGAACTCGCAAACCCGTTTTACAAATAGGTTGGGTCAAATCCAACCCGTTTGCGAATTAATGTAAAGTACAATTTATTTTAAGAACCAATTGAGTTATGTGTTGTATTATGCGAAAAAATTGATCCCATGCTAATGCAAATAATAATATTTATTAGATTCAAGATAAATATATAGTTTAATGAACAATTTCTAGTTAGTTAGGCACATTATGCATTTTTCACCTCTTAAAAACCTTCATATTTGGTCTAACTTTTGCAAAACATCGGAAGAAAAAAAGGCTTTTAATAAAAACTTGACCGATCGACCAACCTGTTACCGAAAATTTTGGGTCATAAACAAAGAAATTTGACCCGTTACCGAAAAATGATCGATTTGGAAATGATCGAAACCTGACATTGACCGACCAATACCAACCTGGCCGACCGATTTGCCAGGTATATAATTGCAACAAATCAAATTATACGCATTTCGAGGTCAAGATTTAACAATATAATCGRGCAAATTATTCAAAATAAATTTAACACGATGAAAAATGAGATTATAACTTAATCGTGTTAAAATTATTTTGAATAATTTCCTCATKTACAATGTTAAATCTCAACCTCAAAATGCGTRAAATTTGGTTTGTTGCAATTAATTTGATACGGAGAAAGTAGATTGTATTTTAATTCATTGATTAGTTTATGGATCATTTTAAAATTATTACATGTGTCTTTTTTTTAAAATTTAGGGTAAGTTTCAATTTATATATTAAGGTAAAACTTTATTTATTGGATATGCATTGAATTCATTTGAATTTTTTGAATTTAGGTAACAGAGTTAAAAAAATAGATAAAGGAATAAATGTATTATAATCGATTGTARGAATATGAGAGCGAATATAATCATTCTTCATCAATATCTATATTATACTCCCTCCGTTTTTTTAGCCGTTCCTWTTTATTTTGGCACGGTGTTTAACAGTTGATTAAGTTAGTAAAAGAGTTACTTAGATAAAAGAGTTGAGTAAATTAGGTAAAAAGAGTTCAAAAAAATTAGATAAAGGAATAAATATGTGGATGAAATATAAACACAAATTTTAACTAAAAGGTCAACGAGACAAAGTCAAAATAAATGTAACAAAATATGAATTTTTATTGATTTGAATTTATGAGTACAATCTCTACTACAAGTTTATATGAAAATAAAGTAAGTCCTCTGATTCCGTTCCAGTGCGCTGCTGAGCGACRACACGCAAGTGTCAAGGTGAGTTGAGTGCAGACAACACGTCGACCTAGATTCGAACGTTGTTTGGATGTATTTGAATAAAGGCTGACAAAATGTAAGGTCTCACTCGAATGTGTTTGAATCGCTTTGATCAGTCGACACAATTTGGTAGTGCTTGTTGACTATTTGTAGAGAGAGATTTAGAGAAAATTTTGTGAGCTTTTGAGSTCTGAATTTTCTTCTTTTTTCTGGTTTGAAGGAATGATTTTTCTCTCTTAATCTTGAAGGAGTACTCTATTTATAGAGTAATTTAGGGTTTTTAAGGATTTTGGAATTTGGACCAAATAAACATGACCTATTTAAATAGCTTGACCCATTTGAGGGTTTTACTAATTAAATGATTTTAATTAAAATAATTAAAATGAGTTACGTTTATTGTCAACCCAAATTAATTAAAACAATTGGACCGTCAAATATAAAATAAATTAATAATTTTGATATTGACTTAAATATAACTTGACGTGACACATCAATAAATTTCCCGTGCCTACATGAAGATCTATGGGTCCGTTTACATTAACTGAAACCAACTGAACTAAACTGAACTTAACTTAACTTAACGGAGCTAAACTGAACTGAACTAAAATATTTAACTTTAGATTAATATTAATCTTTGGAATAATATATTACTATTTAACTATATAATATAATAATGAGATTAATATTTACCTGTTATTAATAATATATCTTTGGATTAATATTTAACTTTTTAACTTAGGTTAATATTTAACCTTGGATTAATATTTAACTTTGGATTTAACTATTATTACTAATACATATTATATCTTTGGATTAATATTTAAATCTTTAACTTAGTTTAATATTGAACTTTGGATTAATATTATTAAATTGAAATATTTAACTTAGGATTAAGATTATTATTAATATTATAATTTTTATTATTATTACTCCGTATTATTATTATTATTATTATTATTATCATCATCATTATCGTTAATAATAAATTAGTTAACCGAATAATTAAGTTGAATTGAATTGAACGAATTGAACTGAGAATAAGCTGAAATAAACAAGTCCTATGTGAAAGTATAATGAATGTTGAATTTAGGAAATGTGTAGAGAACGTTGAAATCAGGGAAGAGCAATTTATTAATGTTAGAGTAAATAAAATAGGTAAAAAGTATAAAAAAATTGGTTTGGAACAACTAATTAAAAACATCCAAAAATATAATGTGAAATAAATAATAAAAAACGGAGGGAGTATAAAAGAAGAGGAAAAAGGGTGATGTCTACTTGATCAGTTGCACGCATCGCGTATTGAAAAAGCTAGTTTTAGCATAAACGGGGCAGTTGTTGATGTGCCACGTAAAATCTACTGGCCACGTGTCCACTCATTATTGGATCAAACGATCCTAGGTGGCAAGCTTCCCTATTATAATTCAGCCCGATCAAAAACAAATAGAGAATCAGATATCCGTACACCAAAGCGGTAGTAGTGGATAATCTACGGTGTGGATGGTGACAAGTGTCACACATCTAAGCTTCCAAGGGTTAAGGTAAAATGCCTATAAATACCCTGGRAAAAGCTATTCAACACACACAACATTCTCACCCACCAATACTTGAGACCAACTCTCTCTACTTTCTCTCTCTAAATAACACTTTTAATCTCTTTATTCCCGTACTTACTTAAGCATCGGAAGGGAGATAATCCGAAAAGGATTATCTCCTTTGTGCAGTGTCAGGCCACATTGGAAGTGCCAGGAGCAAGAAAGTGCCAGGACAATGTCTAACGCCAGGACACACCTTTGCCAGAGAAAGAAAGCGCCAACTCCCCTTACTTGGCCAGGAGGAAAGCAAGCGTTAAGGTTCGTACTTTTGTCCAAGGAAGATCAGCTCTCTCGAGGTAGCATTAACGGGAAGCCTCCACCCCTCTCTCAACCCAAAAGCTAAGGAAATATTGTAGCCAGGCCACATTTTACTTGCTACAACATTTGGCGTCGTCTGTGGGGAGGCAATCAGAAATGGCTTCAGGAGATGACCAAACACGACGAAGGAYGACCACACCTCCATCTTCCGAGAAGGAGAGTAACCCGAACGGAGAAACTCACCTAGCAGGTTCCACTTTCCAGGTCGGGCTAGAGGACAACACCGACTTGTCACTCCAARATTTAGATAGTAGCTATGTCTCCCATGACGTACTTAACGAAGAAATCACCAAGGGGGTGGACGAAATTTGGGAACATTCTCTGAACAAGAAGAGTTGAAAGCTAGACTTGACGCTCTCCAAGCGGAGAATGCGCGCTTGAAAGCCTTGCGTGTTAGCAAATCTAAAGTAACCGGCAGTGAAGCTCCTGCCATGACTCAAGCTCTAGAGTATCACACTCCGGTAGCTCCTCACCTAAAGACGATGAAGATCAAAAATTCTACTCCACGAGACTCAAGTAAGTATGTCTCAACAGAAGTTGTTCCATTGGAGCGAGAAAAGGGCCAGGTTAGGAGATTCTGTAGCACTCCTAAACCTGCCAACGCCACCACTGCCCGAAAGGCCACCTCAAGCAGGGGGACCATACAAATTTGATGAGGTTTATGTTGAAGATGACGTCTCTTCTCGCGAGGAGCCAGAAGATGTTAGGGCACTTATTGAGAAGAGGAAGCAAGTTCGGGAAAACTCCTCAATGGACGCTCGAAAGATTATCAACATAAAGAAGGAAAGAAACCAAGATGCCAGGCTAATCCTGGAAAAGAAGAGAACTGAGAGGCTTAAGCAAGCTGCTCATGATAAAGAAGAACACTCTCTGACCGGATCAACCCCGATCTACATGGACCCATCTCATCGTTCCCTCAGAACACATGGTCCTTCCCATAACASATCGGGGCAAGCTGCGGTCCGGCCTTGCCACCCAAGAGCCTGAAATCCGTTCCCACCAACGTGGGGGGTACCATCAAAGCGGTGGTTACGTGGACCGAGGGCAGGGGCATACATCTCATGGGGAGGTAAGGGGAATGCAAGCGCTTTCCCCTACCGACAAGAACCCATTCTCAGCCTCAATCTTGATGGCCTCGCAATCTCAGAAAATCAAGTTTCCCTCGGTGGATGCATATGATGGAACGACTGAMCCCGATGATCACTTGRCCATGTACAAGCATCTCATGCTAACCACACAAGCTGATGATGCTACTTGGTGTAAGTACTTCACGGTCACTCTGAAGGGCTTAGCACAAAGATGGTTCAGTCAACTTCCAACCGGTTCTATCCATAACTTCAATGAGCTAGTAGTACTTTTCACTCACCATTTCATGGCACAACGCCAAGAAAGGAAGAGTAGCTTGCATCTGGGAAGGATCCAACAACGCCCCAATRAAAGTTTGCGAAGCTATGTCAAGCGCTTCAACAATGAAACTCTCCATATCCCAGACCTGCCAGACCGTGTGATCTTCGACAATTTTTTCAGAGGTCTAGATGAGGATAGTCCATTCAAGTTTTRGATGGCCAGGCAACGGGTGGCAAGTTTAAAAGAGTTGATGGATGAAGCGGAGAGATGGATCCACGCTGAGGAAGTCTGTGCCGTGAAAAGGCCAAAAGACAAAGCAACCTCGTTGTCCAAGGTACCAACTGGTCAGACTCACCGAAGCGGTGGTCATGACCAAAAGAGGTCTAGCACTTGGGCCATAGAGGAGGCAGAGACGTCTAAAAAGGGGAAGGGTCGAAAGAAGAGGAAGTTTATCTACACCCCAACGGTGGAATACACCAAGGATCTATTCCAAGTTTACCAGGAGGTTGGCAAAGATGTACATATAGAAGACCCTCCCCCAATCAACACTGAACTTGAATTGAGGGACAAGTTTAAGTATTGCGAGTATCATGAGGATGTTGCACATGTCACGGATGATTGCTTCACCTTGCAACGAACCATGGATCGCCTAGCACACCAAGGCAAAGTGAAGAAACATTTGATTAAAAGGTTTCTGACGACGACTCCATCAAACGATGGTGCCCCACACGACGAACATTCCGATTTTATGGCGATCAGCAATTAGCTCGAGAGTGCTATTTAACCACCATCCAGCCAATTTCTGGGGGCAAGGATAAGGAAGGCACGCGAAGTGCTAATGGTCCTTGAGGATCATTAAGAAAGCATGGCAATCCAAGGACTATTTTCAACCATTCCTCAATCCAATCCTAGAAGGATAAGGGAGGATAGCAAGGCAACTCCAAACTAGGAAAGCCATTGAAATCTGTTGAATTAGCCTGAAGACGTTGAAGCTTGTATGACTTGGAGTTGCTAAAGATTGAATGAAAGCCTTCAATACTTTGTTGGATTCAAGAAAGAGTTTTGGATAATGTCGTTTTTGGTAAAGAGATCATTATTGTTCGATGAGCTCTTAGGCGGATTTGAGGTCTTATCCACATCACAGGGTTGTGGAAGAGATGGATCACGAGAGGACCTTCCACCTAATTTAAACAGAGGAAGCTTGTATTGCAGATCTTGTGTGTACGGCGTGATGCTATCTCTGTTCGTAAGTAGCTCTAAAATCCCTTCGGCCTTCGAGGAATTTTCGGTGTACAGGTTTGATGAGTAGAGGCCGCACAAAAAAATATAAGTGTGTGCATTAGTGTTGTTTATCTATGCAGTTTCGGGGCTTGTGTATACTAGATATGCAAACCTGGTATACCCTTTTTGTTGATTGGGCTTAATTGTTAACATCCTAAAAGAATTTTCTTACCGTACACATTTTGATTGTCTTTTGAAAGAGATCGGTGATCGCTTGCGGTGAACGGTATCTGTTGCCATATTTATTTAATGTTTGGTACTTGGTCCAACTTGCCTCGTTGGTGGCAAGTTCTTGCTAAGTAGTCATCTGTAGCCTAAAAGCATGAAGAGCATGTAGTTTGGTGCCGCATGCATGCATTAGAAAGCCTATGTTACACATTAGAATCTAAAAAAAGTTTGACTCCAGGCTGTACCTTTTGTAGAGTAAATTTATGTTGTAGGACTTTTTCGGCATTTCATTATTTTATATTTATTTATCGAGGCACTTATTAAAAGTGAATTTGATGCTTCACTATTAAATCTGACATTAACTCACTTTGATCTATTTTCTATCTGACTTCATGTCACTGTTCGCTATAATATTATTAGCCTTAGGAAATAAAGGAATCATGACATTAACAGCACTTTTATAGTTGTTCCTGTGACTCGTAACAGTAGAAAAGACAGCTTCCCTTGACCACAATTATTATGCTAGATCCCAGACCAGTCTCTCATGAACTTATATCTTCGAAAGGTCTTACTTCGTCTGGTCAGCGAGGTATAACTACTGAAAGGATCGCATATTAGAACGCAAGTTATGTGCGACGCTCTGTAAGGGGTATGTGAGGGCTGTCTGCAACGCGTTTCAGCTATCCTACGGGACTTCCTATTGCACATTAATCATTAATTTCATGGCTTAGCAAAAACTTCAGCTACTATAGCGCTAATGTGAATGACTATGTTTGAAGTTGTAAGATGGCCAATTAACTTAGATGTAGTATCCAGGCAACATAGACAAGTCCAAAACGACAGAAGTTCGCAGAGACAGCAAAGGAACAAGAACAGCAATATATAGTGCGTAACAAGTATTAGGTACATAGAGGCTGACGAATACGTTGGTGCTTATTGTACACGAAGAAACATAATCAAAGCACACAAGATACAAATACCATCCGCAAGGTGAGCAAGTGGGAAGGAAATTAAAGGGGATAGCGAGGAAGTTAGGTGGAGATATCGAGTTAGCCATCACAACAGTGGGAAACCGAGAACCGGGAGAAAAACCCTCCCTATCTTTCCGTGAGAGTACTTGGGTTGTTGATTATTGAAGGGAATAAACTCCAAATACACAGCTTCATTCGTATGAACATTGGCAGGAAGCAGTGACCTACGACATTCAGACTGCTTAGAACGGCACATAGATGGTGAGAAGTTTGAGAGTAGATCCGTTGAGAGTGTAAGTCTTAACAATAGAGGTTTATAGGATCAAACAGATGAAATTGCGATGAAGAAGAGAGGCCAAAATGGAGAAGCAAGCTAGTTATGGTAAGCCTGCCGCGCTTTGCCAACCGCCGAAACAAACAGAGGCAACAACCGCAAAGTGGTGCTGGGCAAGCAGAAATGGCGCCAACGCACGGCCTCCTTGAGTAGGCGTCGCGCGCGGCATGCAAAGATGGCGCCTGAGAGAGCGTGGGTCAAGACCTGTGGTGAGTGCCAGCAGAAAATGCCCTATATCTAATGGGCTTGGAGAAGTTAGATGACTCTTCTCCTTGCTGTCTGTGGCTTGTGTATCCACAGCCCAGAACTCTCAGGCGCGGGCCAGCTTTGATCATGATCAGTTCTGGGCATCGCCAACCTCAAGAGGGTTCACTCTGCAGGAAAGACTCATAAAACTGTGTGCACATTCTATTATCAGACGCTAGCTCTGCTATAGGCACACCAGATTCCAATTCACATTTCAATCGCTCCAGACTTGGAGACAGGTTCTAGAATAAAGCGCAACAAACACATGCCACCATCAAAAACCAACAAGATGAAGGTAACATATGTTAGTCATATCTATCCAACTATCTATCACGATCTCTTCTTAAAAAGCGAGCACCATCAAAGCAACAAATTCAACATGATATTTCTAAATTTTGAGGCTACGGCATTATACCCTTCACATATTCTCACGCATAGTCTGACCACCTGAACGAATGAGCATATCCAGAATAGGACGCCGAGTTACTGTCTGCAGTTTGTCTCTGGACCATTTTCTTCCAATACGACATCGTTTCATCATCTCAACGTACCAGCTCGTAGTGCTAAATGATAGGGGACACAAAGGCCCGCTTGATGCATGTTTTTTGGGTGTATCACGCGGATAGTGGGTCCAGGATTCTTAGCCAATTGTGAAGGACTTTAGGTTCTATGGTTCAATAATAGCAACATCGACACAGGGGTAGAGACGATTAAAAAGGACTTTCACATTTTGGTTGAAGAAAAACTCCACAGTCTTTCTGAAGTATGTAAGATTTGAGCACTATTCAATCTTCCTTACCGCCTCTGACCATACAGCAACATACTCATGGCTTCAGTCAGTGACATGGAGACACACTTCTGAAGTTGTCTTAACAACTAATAGCTGTCCCGCCAATAGTAACACATACCCGAAGTGCTCTTGCCGAATCATAGCCATCCCCCAAAAATCGCATCACAAACCTTCCAGAACAACCCATTCTCTTGTAGCAGAGAGCCATACTTGAGTACCCTTGAGATACCTTACGAGCATTTAACAGCCTCCAATGTTTCTCACCCGGATTTGACATAAACCTACTCACAACTCCCACTGCTTGTCCGCAATGTCGTGGTCTTGTGCCCACCATAGCATACATCATGCTACCACGGTCGATGAATAGAGGAAGACAGACATCCTTTCCTTTTCCACCTTAGTCTTTGGGCAATCCTCCTTGGTCATTTGACATCGATGAAAGAGGTGAGAGCCGAGTTTGCATCACATGTTGAACCGCATTAGCACCTTCTAACATATTCCTCTTGAGACAACCTGAAAGTACCCCAATAAATATCTCTAGAATATTCTCATGCCAGTATTTGCTTTGCCACTCACACCAAGTCTTTCATCTCAATTCAATGACAATATTCTTTCAACCATTGACATGTTCATACTATGTCGTATAAGCATATATCTACATAACAAAAGTAATAGATAAACCATCCTACATACCTTTGAAAGTAGCAACAATGATCGCCATCAGTCCTCACGAACCCATTGTTTAGCATGAAATTGTCAAACTTTTTGTACCATTGTTCGGAGCTTGCTTCAACCCATATAGATCCGTTTCAGCTTGCACACCAAGTCTCCTTTCCGGAGCTTGAAACCCTTCCGGTTGCTTCATGTAGATCTCCTCATCCACACCATGTAAAATGTCGTCTTACATCCATCTGCTAGCGGAACATGTTTAGCAGTCCACGATTGCAAGTAGGATCCTATAGAAGAGAGCTTCACCACCGCAGCAAAGATCTCGTGAAAATCATGCCCTCCTTCTGAGAGAACCTTACTAAAGCCTAGCTTTGTACCGAACATCACATCCGGTCCATCCTTCTTCGAAGATCCATTTGCACATAAGAGCCCTCTTGCCTTTGGCAAATCAACTAACACCCAAGTGTCGTTCTTTTCCATGAACTCATTTCTTCATCATTGCATGCTCCCACTTCTTTGAGTCACCCACCTTTGTTGCTTCAACAAGCACTTCGGCTCCCAGAATCTGTCACAACAAGTATTTGCCGATGGAAGATACTTATTTGGTTGCCCTTTGACCCTTGTGACCTTCTTCAGGGTAATGTGGGTTCACCGAACCGTCATGCTCTTCTTCTTCTGAATCACCAAAGCTCTGAAACCCACGAGTCATTGATCCGTTGTTGAGGAGATCAGTTGCTGAGTTGGACATTCAAGTATTCTTCTTGTGCTTGCCACGCATTCTAGCTTAGGATTCTAGCTCACACAATCCTTCTCATGCCCAATGAAGCTTTCTCTGAAGATTTTCCCCACCAAGTTGTCCTTTATACAATGATTATCAATCAAATGTATAGGGCACCAATGCCTATGGACCTTCCGACCGTTAGGCATCCCACACCCTATCACTGTATTCGCATCACCCATAACCCACTAGTAGCATTTGATGGCCTTTGGATCAACTTGTCTCTCTCTTCAGGATGCCAACATAGGCCTACATCCGAAAGTCTTCAAATGCGGTAAGAAACCTCTTTTCCACTCATTTTTCTTCCGAATGGAATCTCCAACGACACGAGGGACTACGTTTTATCAATAACCGCAGCATTAATGCATTCCGCCCAAAGCATTTAGGTAGACCCGATACAACCCATACACGCTTGCTCTTCAAGTAACGTCTTATTCATCTTTCAGCGACCCCATTTTGTCGAGCTTGCATGAACCGTCCTCTCCAAAACAATGCCATGGTTCCTTACTATAATCAATGTAAGCTTGCAACTGATACTCACCACATTAATGACTTGATCGCTTCGATCTTGCTATCCGAAGATCATTTCTCAACCTCCGCTTCCAAGTCTTAACCTGTCAAACCTCCGACTTGTCTTTATGAGGTATCCATTACTTTCTGTTGAGTCCATCAATAACAGGTGACAAATAGTGGAACCGCCAAGGGATTGTTATGGGGATATGGACCCCACACCTCAGTGTGACTATCCAGCTTCTCCTTTCTTCAAGGACCGTTGGTTTTCTTGTAAACGAACTTTCTTCTGTTTTGCCGAAATAGTCTCACAAACTCCATGCGACTGATTTTCAACCCGCACAACTTCCCTTTGAAGCTAGCATCTTCTCACCTTTCTCACTTATGTGACACGACCGAGCATGCCAACAGCTGATCACGATCGCATATGTAGCACCATGTTCTGTACACTAAGGGTTAGTGTACAAGTTCCATTTTAGCGCCCTTAGCAACCACATGGCTCCCTTGGACACCTTCCAACTTCTCACAAATATGACTTTATAACTGCTTGAGTCTAACTTGGACCCACCGAAATCAGATTTTTCCTTAGCCCGGGAAGTATCTCATCGTCCTCTAGTTCCATGAACTCCCACTTGAAGTCTTGATCGTCACATCTCCTTTCCCCTCAATGTCTAGGACATTGCCATCAGCAAGGATAAACCTCTGTCCAAGCTCCCACTTTTGAATTTTTTGAAAATACTCATTGCACGGAGAAGAAAGAACGAAGGACCGAATCAGTATCGCATTTTTCACTGGACTGTCCCACGCTAACCAGACATCTCACCGGATACCCTCGAAGTACATTCCCATGGAAGTCCCGCTTCCTTTTATGTGCCCCGAGCCACCCTTCTTCTTGGGATTGACAAATTCCTCTTGGGTATGCCCTTGTTACCAATTCCAACACACATATCCAGTTTTTGACCCTCGATTTACTCCTCCCCTTCCTCTATCGACAGACCTCTTGAGCTTCCCTTTTGCTTGTTCCTTCGTTCCCCTCCGCAGAATAGGCACCACTAGACGATTCATCGATTCTCTCCTTCTCAAGCTTTCACTTAGGATCAGTCTCTCACGTCCTTCACATTTCAACTTTTCTTCCCAAAGAGTTGCTAATAGCGGAAACCCCACATCCATACCTAGGAACGAGAAGCACAAAATTCAGGCTTCACCGTCATCCTCAACTTTATGTCGACGATGATAGTTTGGGATAAATCGAACTATTCATTGATGTGTTCGGCGGCCGACCCCATCAATTCATCCGACTAATAAACGACGATCAGAACACTTATTAGATACGAAGCTTCTTCATATACATGTCTCGATAAGGTGCTAAAGCACCTCCTCCGTCGTCAGTTATATCCTTAACTCATAAGCAACACTCTTGCTTAAAGTTACTAATCACATCAATGTGTTGTCAATCTAGCACTTCTCCAATCCTCCTTTTTTCATACTATCCGGCCGTCTTGCCATCGAGAGGTAGATGAAGACTTTTGGATACAAATGTCCTCTTTTGCATCTTCCAAAAGCTAAGTCTTCCATCAAACTTCTCAATTTTCCTTTTTTTTTCTCTTCATCTTAATTTGGTTAACATCAAGGTTTCCAAATACATCAATAATTTCAATCCTCAATAACTAAACAGAATCCTGAGTTTTCCTACTTCAAAATAATACAATAATAAACAACCACACCACCAAAGATTAACCTCGGCTCTAATATTGTTATGGCAATAGACAGTCAAAACAAGTCCAAAGCAGCAAGAACAAACACAGTTCAAGTATATCAATACTTATGCAGAACAATAAACAACAGAGAACAACCAAGTAAACAAGTAGAAATTAAGAGATTTAGTGAGATAGAGTTACGGGGAACCCGGAACCGGGAGAAAAAACCCACCCTTTTGTAGCACTTTGATTATTGATGATAACTCAAATCACAAGCTCAATTGTATGAATTGGCAAAGCTAAACTCAATTCTATTGCTTAAACCTAAGTTTGGAGAAGTTGAGAGTATTTGAGAGTGATCTAATGAGTTTTGATACAATGTGATTGAGAGAGAAAATCAAAAGAAGCTATTTATAGTTAAGCTGCACACGCTTCCGCCAAAACAGAGGCAAACGCAAAGTGGTGCAGAAATGAATGGTCGCCAGCCACCTGATGGCGCTGCGCACCAGGAGAGCGCCACGCCAACTGCCACTGGCGTTCTTTCTTGCTTTTGCTTGTTCCAGAACCTCATGGCGCCAGCATGACAATGGCGGACTACGCGCAACCCTGCAGAAGCACTAATCCTCTCATCTTTTGAACTCTTGCTCCACACTTCACCTTTCATCTTTCGATTCTGTTATCTTCGACATGTCACCTTTGCGCACTTGCGAGGAGGTGATTGCGACCGACCAAACTCTTGAATTAGAACGGTGTGCTCACCGTCGTCGTAGCTTGCCTTCCACTTGCGAGGGAGGATGGAGCTGCGAGCCAAAACCCTTCAAATTTACAAAACGGTACAGCGTCCGCCGTCGCACTTGGGTTGTCTTTCAGCACTTGCGAAGGATGGAGCTGCGAGCAAAACCTTAATTTACAAACGGTGAGCCTCGCCGTCGCTCCTTGGTTCGCATTTGCGAGGGAAATTCTCATGCGAAGGTAGGCTCAAGCACTTCTTTCTATTGCTATGAAGTGCGAATCTATTTTGACCGTTTTTTACAAAACAGTGAGCATCGCACGTCGCACCTTTGTGGTTCACTCTTGCGAGGAGAATGAAGTGCGACTCAAAACCTTTGGAATTAGAAAACGGTGAGCCTCGTCGTCGCCGTAGTTTCCTTCGCACTTGCGAGGGGGTTGGTCCATGCGAGGGTTATAGTGATTAGCTTAGTCTTAACATTGACATTGTTGTCGCGCGTGAGTCAGATCTTCGAGTTTACTTGTCGCACTTTATAGAGAGCACTGTGATGAGTGTGATTGCGAGTGGGGTGGCTTCGAGGTGGATGACTTCGAGCCAAACAGAGCAGAACAATAGCTTGTCATGCTTAGTCTTCGAAAGTGCGATTCATAGGATGGAATGCTTTCCTTTAGTTTGTATTAATTATAATATAATATATATAATATATATATATAATATATATAATATAATATAATATAATATAATATTAATATATAATATAAATATATATAATATAATATTAATATAATATAATTAATATAATATAATTATATAATATAATAAATATAATTAATTAATATAATATAATATAATTAATATAATATAATATAAAAATAATAATATAATATATAATATAATATATATAATATATAATATTAATATATATAATATATATAAATATAATAATATATATATATATATATTTATATTTATATAATCATATATAATACATACATACATCCTTCTCTGTTGTTGTAAGATTTTTGCCCTTGCACAATATCAATGGGCCTAGTTGCATATTTTGCCTTACATTTACAAAAGCACACTGGAAGTATGGCAAGTGGCGTTTGCCTTTTAGAAGCACTACTTTTTCCATAGCATTCCCATGAGTTTTTTCAACTGATGATGCTCTCTAAGTGTGTTATTGACAAATTGATGTTGTTGCCACTTCGCATATCTCTCTTTTTTTGGCGAGGTGAGATCAAAAATAATAGTAAAGCACAAAACGGTGATGTCGTTTGTCGAAATTTTCGTGGCTTAGCTTTTCGGGGCTTAGCACTTTTCGAGCTTTTCGCGGCTTAGCATTTCTAGTGCTGGCAACTTTTTGAGACTTGGTGCGACTCAAAAGTGATCGTTTTTTACAAACGTGAGCCGCTCCTCGCACATTCCGGGGGCTAGCACTTTTCGGAGGCTTCGTACTTTTGAGCTTTCCGCGTGCTAAGCACTTTCCGGGTACTTAGCACTTTTTTGAAGGCTTGGTGGTGACTCAAAAGTGATCGTTTTTACAAAACGGTGAGCTCGCTCCTCGCACTTTCCGGGGGCCTAGCACTTTTCGGAGGCTTAGCCTTTTTGAGCTTTCGCGTGCTTAGCACTTTCCGAGTGCTTAGCACTTTTTTAGGACTTGTGCGACTCAAAGTGATCGTTTTACAAAACGGTGAGCTCGCTCATGCCACTTTCTGGGGCCTAGCACTTTTGGAGACTTAGCACTTTTCGAGCTTCCGTGTGCTTAGCACTTTCCGGGTGCTTTCCAAATGCATCAGAGATATAGATCGGTGACATGACACTTTGCAGATGTCCCTAGAATTTTGTGGTCGATCACACTTCTTTAAGACGAAATCTCCAAGTTTATAGATCCAAGAATTGATTAGCTTGAGGCCTAGTAGTGGGGTCAAGTCAATCATCATACTGATTGCCCTTAAACTTGGGGATTAAGTCGAGGTGTTCGCACAATGTGAGGGTACTTTCCCCCATCACTTTTATGGACACTTTGCCCTTCGCAACTAAGAGGTTTTGCCTCTCGCGAATTTTATGGGAAGTTTTCCTTTAGCAGTTTATAGGGTCGCTTGCCCTTCGTTTGCTTTATGGGTCGCTTGCCCTTCGCGAATTTTATGGGACGTTTGCCCTTCGCGTTATCCAGGTCACTTGCCTTCGTTAGTTTGTGGGACGGTTGCCTTGAGCTGTCTAGAGGGTCGTTTTGCCCTTCACATGAGCTATAGTTAGTGCAAGGGTTTAAGTTCCACTTGCAGTTATCCAGGGTCACTTGCCCTTCATAGTATCAAGGACGTTTGCCTTCGCATTTATCCAAGGTCACTTGCCCTTCGCTAGTTTGTGTGGGACGCTTGCCCTTAGCATGTTTAGAGGGTCGTTTGCCCTTCGCATGCTTTGTGGGACGCTTGCCCTTTGCGATTTTAAGGGACTCTTGCCCTTCGCAGGTTTTTTTGGACGCTTGCCCTTCGCACAATCAGTATTTAAGGTCCTTAGGATGTGCTAAGGCCAACACTTAATGCGATTGAATTAATTCAATTTTATGGGACGCTTGCCTTCGCACAATCAGTAGTTAGGTCCTTAGGATGTGTTAAGCGCCAACACTTATGCGATTGAATTAATTAAATTTTATGGGATGCTTGCCCTTTGCACTATCAGTAGTTAAGGTCCTTAGGATGTGCTAAGGCCAACACTCAATGCGATTGAATTAATTCAAATTTATGGGACGCTTGCCCTTCGCACATTAGTAGTTTAAGGTCCTTAGGATGTGCTAAGGCCAACACTTAATGCGATTGAATTAATTTAATTTTATGGGACGCTTGCCCAGTGCTTGCAATATTTTGCATTTTGCAAGTAGTAAATAGATATTTCTCACTTTGAGACTAAGTCATAAGTTTAGCACTCGCTTTGAGGTAAACTTTACAACTATAGAAGGGGAGTTGCCCCACTTTTTTGTGCAAATATCTTGAAGTTTC